>JAHKKF010511579.1:0-16093 GCA_019740295.1 Labeo calbasu
GGATGTTTAGAATAAACCCAAAACACACGTGATCGTTGTCATGCGCTGAATCTGGCCAATCGTGAAACAGCCATGTGGTCATCAGAGCTCCTGCAGCCACTCTGGAGAAACTGCGCCGGCTGAGTCAACCGGCTGCTCTCGAATCGCTATCGCGGTACTTTGATGGCACACGTGACAGTCACGAGGCGTCGGCGCCGCCTCAAGTCGGACAAAATTTCTAACCGGCATGCACTGCTTCAAGTCAGAATTTGATCGAGCTGCGCAGCGCTGCGTTAAGTCGAACACACCTATAGTATGTTAAAGACTGATCATGTGACATTTACTTATATCATGTGACCTGTTAATGCGAAAAAAGCTGTTTCCATTGCAGTTTTGCGAAAAATTCCTTTTTTGACTTGCCTAAAATTCACCTTATGCATGTGAACATAAAACCATTTTTTTGTAATAAATTGGGAGTTTTTGTAAAATTGACATGTTTCCATGGGGCGCATTTTCAATTCTCAATGTCAGTTGCGGTGCAATTTGAAGGGTAATGGAAATGCAGCTAGTGAATCATTTGGTTTAAAGTTTAATCTGTTCTTCATGCAGAGCAACTGTATGGCTTGTATAACAATAATATAACGTGTCATGAGATCAGGTTTTGCAGAGCTTTTATAGTGATTTTTAGTCCTTTTTGCAGCTTGAAAACTATGGTTGCTAAATTGTACTTGCATGGAAAAATGTCTCCTTTTGTGTTTGAGAGGAAATGAATTAATGCCACTAAATTGTGACATTAGTGTTAGGGTTAAAAATTGAGTTTTGTTTTGTGGGTGAACTATTTCAGAAGAATTTTAATGGAAAAGCAAAATAGGATAAAAATGATTGATCGTCCCTCAGCTTTAAACTGCCCATTTTGCAAATGTTCACCAGTGTGTCTGTGTATGCATTTACAAAATAACATTTGCCAATCTTAGACCAAGCATTCTGTCGACCCATGAACCTAGAAGAAAACATTCAGCCACTTTCAATTGGCTCATTGCAATGCCCCCTAGACATCGATACCCTCCCGCACCACACCGAGCATGACAACGCCCGTCATCACAGTGCCCTAATGGAATAATGATATTCCAAACCTTTGACTCCCAGTACGAGAGGGAAAATTACAATCTGTCAACACTTCCGAAACCATTTAGTATCGGTTTTCAATCTATATCCTCGTTGCTTCTTTTAGTCTTCCTCATTTGGAGGCCTTTGTCAATAAAATCTCTGGACTCAAATGCCTCTCAGTTTTTCACTTTGTTCTTTATGCAAAAGGTCTTGGCTGTATGGTATGATAGGACGATGAAATGATTACCATTCTTCGTTTTAATATGTAGTATTTGAACAGTGGCTTGATTGCTTCAGGATGTCGCTCTCTAGATTGCCAAGAGCCTTGATTTCTCTCTCTCTGTAATAAAGGTGTAGCTAATAGACCTCGATCCCTCCTCACACATCACTTTGTCTGTGCCAGACTGTCTAATTCAGCCCCCGTGTGTCCTGAAGAGGGTTTGGGAACACGAGGTTAATACTAATCTTCAGTCCTGACCGGTCTGTGTTGCTATGACAGCTCATCACACAGGCAAGAATGATGCTCGCTCACCTTCTCAACTTGCCTCTGTCTGCGTCTCTCATGTTTCTGAATCCTCTTTTAACTCTTTGTCTCTCCCCATAGGCTTTTTTCAGAGGTTGATAGATCTTAAAGGGATAGTACATGCCAATAATGACAATTCGGTCTTTATTGAGCCTTTTGATGTTCAGAACGTGTTCAGAAAAAGAAATCTTTGCTATGCAACAGTTGTTCAGCATGAACAAAGGCTATGTGCCTTTGCAATGCAAATACATGCATGCAAAATACATCTTTCGGTTGCATGAAGCAAACTGCGGCGCTAATGTAAAGGTAAAGACGATCAGAGTAATAATGAACTTGCGCGTGCCTAATGTATAACGCGAGTGAACAGGGCTGATTTTGGTCACGAAAGGTCCTCGAGCCGGGATTCAAACTCGGGACGCCCTTAACACAACAGCGCTTTATGTCAGCACGCTGCCCACAAGGCTGTTGGCACCAACAAATATATAATTTTCTGAATGGTAATTTTTGGGTGAGCTGTCCCTTTAAGACCAGTCAGACCTCTTTCTGTCTAGGCCTTTCTTTCGATCTTTTTCCTCCATCACCTCTGTTTCTTTCCTCACCAGGCACTCAATAAGAACTCTCTGGTGTGTGATTTATGTCACAGCATGTTAAAGTAATTACTGAGGACTACCATCTCTCGCTGTCCATCGCTCTCCTCCCCACCCTCCGCTTCAACGCCATTTGCGTGTGTGAATCTGACACTGTGCAGTAAATCCAGTCCAACTGCAGATCCAGAGTTCTGTGATAATGGAGCGTTAGAGTCAGTGTATGTTGAGTGATTGTACAGCACTCTGATTTCAGATCAGATGGACTTTGGGCGGTACAGCTATGTTCAGACATCTGACCCGAGTGCAGAAATCCAACAGAACCCTGAACCTTTTATCTCAGAGAAATAGTTCAACCAAAAACGAATGTTGTTTCAAACTTGTATGACTTTATTTTTCTGTGGAACACAAAAGATATATATTTTTGAAAAAAGCTTTCAACCTTCAAAAAGGACCATAAAAGTAGTGCATACAACTTTCAGAGTCTTTCAGAGTGTTATGATAGTATTGTTGAGAAATAGACTAAACTTTTAGAGTCAAATCACACCACGGTAATCAAATTTTATTATGTCTCAGACTCTTTCAGACAGAGTCATTCGAAGGTGAGTACATGATGACAGAATCTTAATTTTTCATAGAGGAGCTTTGACCTTTTAAAGTGAGCTTTTTATATATATATATATATATATATAAATATGATGCCGCTTCCAGGCAAATATGCTAAATCTCATCTCAGGTTTTGGATTAGAGTTCAAAAAATGAGTGCTTTATCTTCATCGATGTCACTAAAGTGCTGTTGCTCGTATTCGTCTCCTGTCTGCAAAACAGATGGTGTTGTAAAATTTTATTTGATACAGTAAAGGTGTCAGACAACTAAGGTGTGTTGGAGTAACAGCCGTGTGGGTGATGTACATGAAACACAGCAACAAATGCTCGAGATCTAGGTGCATGTTTTTAATTTCACAGACATTTCTCAGACCGTTTGAAGTGAAATTCTGTTTTTCAGGTGTTCGTTTTTTTGCTGCCGTAGCTAGAGAGTGTTTTATGCGCTTTTTCTGTTGGTGATGGGATGTGCAATTTGCCCTCCACCTTTTCTGAGCTCAAATTGAAGATTTTAAATGGTGTTCTGTGCTAACAAATGTCTTTTGTGCTGCTGACATTGACCCACGGTTCGTACTTTCTGAAACCGGATTTGTCTTCAACACAAATAGACGCACACACAATAGCAGTAGATTAGTTTCCTGGTCCATCTGTGACTGCTTTAAAAGCTTTTAAGACTGTGGTCTCAGGGCACTGTGTTGAACAGTTGTTTGAACAGATTGTTTTTCCCTCAAACAGCACCTCTAAATGCCTGCACACATTTTCTCAGACATGCTCGCACTTCTGTCATGTAGGTGTATCTATGTGGCTCTTGTGGATTATTGGCATCAGATGTTTCACAGCGCCTCTTTCTTGACCGTATTGCCATGATACGGTTGCGTGTCATTGTCTCAGTTCGTAGCAAGACTGATATTCTTGAATTCCCAGCCTGAGATGTGTTTATTCGTCATGCTGGGTGGGTATCTGTGATCCCATCAGGTTTAAATGGTTCTCTCTCCATCTGTGTTCAGATGTGGGTATTTCTACAGCCTGGCTTAGAGAGAGTGAATGGATATCTGTGTGTTTGTGTTTTCTATAGGCACCAATATTACAATTCAGTTTAAAAAGGTGATTTTTCATGTTATAACCAAGAACTGATGAATGGCCACCATTAGTTGGCTCCTTTGTTTAAATCAGTTACAATGAAAAACTGAAATCTATCAATTGATTTTAATGCGGCAAGAAAATTTAGGCATCACAGCATTATGCATCAGGGGCGTTTCCTCCAAAGAGGCAAGGGAGGCAGTGTCTCCTCAAAATATTGGATGAGGAAAAAAAAAACGTAGTACAACAAAAAAAAAAATAAAGTCAATATTACAAAATATAACATTAAAAAGTGTACAAATCACTTTTTTTCTAAAGAAATATTGTCCAACAGCAACACCAGGCGGTAAAGTTACAGCAAGAGACGCATCTCTCTCGCCTCCCCTGAGCCCATTGAGCCCAACAGACCCCCTAAAGCATGCGGTGAGTTTGGTGGGGGATAACTGAGGATGAATGGGGGAAAGTCACGTGAGAGGAGGCAATGCCTCCATTGCGATATGACTGGTTATGTTTGGCTGTGATTGGTTCATGGTTTACACGTTCGCAAATCAATCTGGATGAAAAATATAATGGCGTAATGGGAAGACTAATTCAAAAAAAATGTTCCCACACTTAGATATAACCACATTGTTACATCAAAATCAGTGAGAGTTTTTAGTGAGTAATCAGCAAAATAAATTTCTGTCTGTGACCAATATTTACCAAGCTTTGGTGACTGAAAGTTAACTATTAAAAAGAATAGCTGAACATAAGTTCACCAATCAAAAAAAAAAAAAAAAATATATATATATATATATATATTATTTTTTTATTTTTTTTTTTTAAGTAATTTTTGAGGACTTTGTCTCCACATTTCAGAACACCATTGCACACCACAGTTACTGTTGAAGTCAAAAGTTTACATACACCTTGCAGAGTCTGCAAAATTTTAATTATTTTATCAAAATAAGAGCGATCATACAAAATGCATATTTTTTACTTAGTACTGATGTGAATAAGGTATTTCACATAAAAGACATTTACATATAGTCCACAAGAGAAAATAATAGTTATAATAATAGTTGTTCAATAGTAGTTCAGTTAAACTGCCTGCTGTTCTTCAGAAAAATCGTTCAGGTCCCACAAATTCTTTGGTTTTTCAGCATTTTTGTGTATTTGAATCCTTTCCAACAATGACTGTATGATTTTAAGATCCTTCTTTTTACATTGAGGACAACTGAGGGACTCATATGCAACTATTACAGAAGGTTCAAACGCTCACTGATGCTTCACAAGGAAAAATGATGCATTAAGAGCCAGGGGTGAAAACTTTTGAACAGAATGAAGATGTGTACATTTTTCTTATTTTGCCTAAATATCTTTTTTTCTTCATTTAGAACTGCCCTTCAGAGGCTACAGAAGACACTTACATGTTTCCCAGAAGACAAAGTTAGTTAAATATACCCTGATCTTCAAATTTAAAAAGTTTTCACCCACCTGGCTCTAAATGCATCGTGTTTCCTTCTGGAGCATCAGTGAGTGTTTGAACCCTCTGTAATAGTTGCATATGAGTCCCTCAGTTGTCCTCAATGTGAAAAGATGGACCTCAAAATTATAGTCATTGTTGGAAAGGGTTCAAATACACAAAAATGCTGAAAAACCAAAGAATTTGAGGGACCTGAAAGATTTTTCTGAAGAACAGCGGGCAGTCGAACCATTCAGGACAAACAATAGGATCATTTTTTATAAATTTAACTATTATTTTCTCTTTTGGACTATATGGAAACATCTTTTTTGTGAAATACCTTATTCAGGTCAGTGCTAAATAAAAATGCACTTTGTGCATTTTGTATGATCCCTTTTATTTTGGTCAAATAATTAACATTTTGCAGATTCTATGTATGTAGACTTTTGACCTCAACTGTATGTAAAGTATGAAAAATAGATATTAATTTGGAGATCTGTTAAAGATTTAACAGCAGTGTTATTAAAGTTTTATACTATTTTTAAAGATTAACTTTAAATGTGCGTTGTATGTTTAAAAAGGTAATCTTAAAAGAGATTTTAAAAAAATCTCTCATTTTGGCTAATAACTGATAATGAAACCAATGTATCATGCGTTGCTAGACTTTTAAAAAGACTGTTGGCTATAAGTGCTTGTTTCTCTTCAAAACAGAATGTTTTGACATTAGGACATCGTGAGAAATAAAGTTTAGTTGTAGCATGGCCAGCATTTGTTACGTTTTAGATTTTCAGCCAACATGGGGTGCTGGTTTGCTGATGTCTCCACCAGGTAACAGCTGCCAGCTAAACTTCCTCAGTCAACCAGCACTAACTAGTCTGTCTTAGTCTCTGTATAAAAGCGATAGAACCAACCTGAACCAGCACAGAAATTCCTGCAGATCTAAGCTATTTTTTAAACAGGATACTGCCGCTTGCCTTTATGAAATTGTTTTTGTTTTCCCCAGAAACCGATTGTCCACATTTTATCTTGGCAGAGAATTTGTGAGTGTAAGCAAATATGTGATTTGAATACTTAAACCTGAGAAAGTAAAAAATGTAATATAAGATGGCACTAGTGGTTAGTATTAGTAGTGGATTTTGTCTTTTTGGTATCAAGAGTATTTCGAAGAAAAATTGCTTTGGATTTGTTTGGCATTATAGTAATGAGTGTCAACAATTATGATTTTGAATACTTGATTATATTATACTTGACAGTTTTACTTGACAATAAGCCTTTTTAACATTAAATGCTGAGTGACTAATGCAGTCTTTGCCTTGAAACACACTGGTTTGTTCACATAGACTTTGAATGTTTTTATTCACTTTAATTTGCAATGTCTGAGGTAAAATATTCATTGTCGCTTTCAGTATCTATCAAGGACTCACAAAGTAATATTTAAATTCACAAAAGTCTTTTAACATTAAATAAGCCACATAATCAGTACCTAAGATTATCATTGTCATAGTTTGTATGTTCTTGTTCCAGCCGTGACATTGCAGAAATGGAAACCGTATCTAAAATTGAATCCCCTGTTGCTGCTTGTGTATCAAAACTCTAATTAACATGGGAAAGATAACTTTTCTCTAATGTCATTGCGTCACGTCGGGTCTGGTTAGGACACAATGTAGCGCTTTAAGAGGAATTATGCTGTTGTATTCTGAAAAGAAGGTTTTCTTGCGGCTAATGCTGTTTTCTAATTTCACATTGGAGTGTATCAGGTCAACTGGCATTTAGCTCGGCCTCATTCGTGTTTTCTCTCACAAACAAATAACATTTCCATTAAACTTACTGTGGCCTGCCTCTGAATCAGATAGTATATGTGTGGAAAAGAGACAGTGGATACAGTCTGCTTTACTGTGTGTGTGTGTGTGTGTGTCTGAAGGAGGTCATGACTGCTGTCTGTTAAGACTCTGTCAATAAGCAGGTAGGAGGACCGCTGAGTCTCTAACTGTGCTGTTGGCAGGGGCTGTTATAGGCTGTGCCCAGAACAGCATGAAGCTGTGACAGATAGAGGAAGGAGAATGAACAACAGACAAAGGCAAATGGAAGGGAAGAGGCTGTGTGAAGAGAACGGTTTAAAATACAGTATTTACTCCCAGAGGAAAAGCATGAAGAGAGATGAACAGTGTCTGTGTTTGCCCTACTCAGTGACCTTTCACCTCTAGTGGAGCCAAGCCACCGATCTGCTCATCACACACAGATAGAGAGAGATAGTAAGGAGTAAGAGAACGATCAGTGAACCATGGGAGCTGGCTGAAATGGCAGTGCTTTGTCACTGTCAAAGCGACTGGACCAGACCTCCTCCTGCGCTACAGTAATGGTGCTGACGGCACACAGGGCGCATGTACAGTACACGCAGATACACACTGAGTTATGCATTTATTCATAAAAATGCATGTGATATATGTGCATGCATAAATAACTGCATGCACATACTCTCCTTCGCACATATTCTGCCTTTTTAATGGTCCAATTTTTTTTTTCTTTTTTAAGGATAGTGACATTTTCCCTCCAGACTTTCATAACTTTAATGCATCTTTTTTACTTTTAATTTCCATTGTTCTCAATGGCGATTGACATGTACAGTGTGTAATTAAATAATGTACACTGCCGTTCAAAAGTTTGGGATCAGTAAGATTATCAAGGCTGCATTTATTTGGTCAATATTGTGTAATATTGTGAATTTTTTTTTTATATACTTTGAAAAATAATTCATTCCTGTGATGCAAAGCTAAATTTTAAGCATCATTACTCGAGTCTTCAGTGTCACATGGTCCTTTAGAAATCATTTTAATGTGCTGATTTATTATCAATGTTGGAAACAGTGCTGCTTAATTTTTTTTTGGAAACTATGATACTTTTTTTCAGGATCCTTTGATGAATAAAAAGTTAAAAAGAACAGCATTTATTCAAAATAAAAATCTTTTCTAACAATATAAGTTTTACTGTCACTTTTTATCGATTTAACACATCCTTGCTGAATTAAAGTAATAATTTCTTTTAAAGAAATAAAGAATAAAAAATTACTGACCCCAAATTTTTGAACTGTAGATTATATTGTTACAAAATATTTCCATTTTAAAAACATGATGTTTAAATGTTTTATTCATCAAAGAATCCTAAAAATGCAGGTTCCAAAAAATTTTAGGCAGCACAACTGTTTTCAACACTGATGATAATAACAATAAATCAGCATATTAGAATGATTTCTGAAGGATTGTGTGACACTGAAGACTGGAGGAATGATGCTGAAAATTCAGCTTTACATCACAGGAATAAATTACTAATAATTTTAAAATATAATCAATTTTTTTTTTTTGCCATTTTTCGATTTTTTGACAGCAGGACAGTGGAGATACGACAGGAAGTGAGTGGGAGAGAGAGAGAGAGAGGGATGGGATCGGGAAAGGTTCACGAGGCAGATTTTGATCTCGGGACACCCGAGGTGCACTTGCACCATATGTCGGCGCACTGCCCACAAGGCTAAAGAGTTTTTACATTGAAAAACTATTGTGCAAGATTGTATTTTTTTCTGTATTTTTGATTGAATAAATGTAGCCGTGATGAGCATAAGAAATTTATTTAAAACTTTTACTGTTCCCAAACTTTTAAATGGCACTGTATATAATAATAAAAAAAAAACATAATAATATTTAAATATAAGGTTTGTTGGGTTAAAATTAAATTATAATTTCTATAACAGTAACTACTGTTATATGTTGTTGTTAGCGTTGTAGTTGTTGTTATGATTATTATTATACTTTTTATTTAGATTTCTTTTTTTTTCTGAAAATGTTATTTTCAGCAGTCGTTATTCTAGTTGTCAGTGTCACATGATCCTTCTGAAATCATTCTAATATGGTGATTTGTTTAAGGAACAGTTCTTTTTATTATCAATGTTAAAAACAGTTGTGCTTTAACATTTGTGTAAATATTGAGGTCCTTTTTTGGGATTCTTTAGATCAATCTTTTATTTGAAATAGAAATTTCCTTTCTGTCAGCAGGTCAGTTAGATTTGGAGGTACTGTATAAAATGTGTTTTTCACAGTTTTCGTGAGATGCACATATGGCAGTGAGGCATATAATACAGTGTCAGTGAGTGTCTGCAGGAAATTGCAGGCAGGTTAAACAGGGCTTGTTAGATGGACATCAAGGGCCCTGGCTTCTTGGAAAGCAGCAAACAGAAAAAAAACGTAATGGGCTTCTAATCCACAGCTTTTAGTTGCGTCTGTCATCTTAGACCTGTGGAGAACAGTGTGCAAGATATTCATTCCTACTGACCCGGGATCAGTCGACCTACTGTTCCCAGTGACATCCAGTTCTCTTAATGTCAGAGGAATAATCATAAGGAGAAAATCCGCAGACATTTCTACAGTATCCAGATTAATATCTCAGAGCTGTCAGTGTGGAGCGGAGAGCGAGAAATATGTTTTGATATTCTGCTCACAGCACATAAAGATGCTAATCCAGGTCATGACCTTTATCTTGATTCAGTATAATCTCACTTGTTTCTACCTGGGAAGCTGTTCGAATGAAGATACAGTACAGTTCTTTGGACAGTGGTTGTTGACTCCTGCTCTCTCCCCGTGTGCTGTAGCTCTCGAGCAAGGCATTTAACCCCAGGTTGCTCCAAAGGGACTGTACCTGCAATCAATGTCCTGCAGTGTACTTTAAATAACAAGCGTCTGTTGAATGACAAGTAAATGAAGATTTGTAATTGCAATTATGCCGCCCTTGTCCAAACAGTTTCATAAGAGTTCATTCAAGCTGTCAGTTCATTACAATATAATGGTGTTCGTTATAATGATGTAAATTACAGTGGGCAGATATTTTGCTGAGTGAATTAGCTCAGGTGAGGTGATTTATAGTTGATCTTTGGATTCAGCTTTTTGGGTAGTTGTAGCTGTGAAGAAATAGTTCGAACAACAAAGAACATTGTCGTATTTCACTCAACCTTTATGATTTTCTTTCTAATGTTATCTCTTGAACTTTTCAGGAATAAAGTGCACAAGACTTTTATGATGCTTTTACACCGTTTTTGAAGGTTGAAGCCATTTATTGTAAATTCTTTCCAGAAAAGAAATACTGCTTGTTAAGTAAATTGTGACACGTTCATTTTTGGGTGAACCATTCCTTCAGGACAGACTTTCTGATTTTCTGGTGATCCTTAGGTTTGGCAGTGGTCAGTCTTTCAGATGTGATGTTTGTCTTGTATAAAAGGTTATAGAAGATGATCAGGTGACGTGATTGAATCCTCTGAACGGAAAATGCATCAGTGGTTGTTGTACATACATGCACACCATCCAGGCATTTCACACTTACACGCTCGAACACATGGCTGAGATGTCATAGAGATATGCTCAGGCATCTGTTGTTATTCCCTTGCCATTACTTTGACTATAGGAACGAGCATACTGGACGTGATTCACATAATTGTAAAAATTCCTCTAAGCATTGACCGTACTCTCATATAAACCTGTTGTTGACTATATACTGTTCTTGCTTTTTCTCCAAATGCGAATTGACGGCGCAATTCGCTTCAATTTACTTTTAAAGCATGAAGTGCCACAGAGCTCCAGTTCATCAGGATGATTCCTTTTGGCCAATTTCCCAGACAAATTAAGGAAGCAGACAGAAGTCCACAGAGATCCGAGCACAGTTTAGACGATGTTATCGTGGACCACAACAACAGCCTCTCACAGACCTCAATCCATTTCACCTTTTTTAAACAAACACCAGACGTTCATTCGATTTGCCCTGGTACATAGATCAGTGGCGTATGGTGGACTTGTGAAATGAGGAGTCAAACTCCCCTCTCTAAATGTGATGTTTACGTGAGTTCGGTTAGATATGAAAGACCAGCTATCATACACTATCAACAAACAGCCAGTACTGTAATATTTATATTAGAATTTACATTAACACTGTTTATATAAACCCATATTATTTGAATGCATTTATAATGATGATGATGATGATGATAATAATACTAGTAATAATATTAGAGGTATAGTTCACACAAAAATGAAAATTACCCCATGATTTACTCACCCTCATCCTATTCTAGGTGTATAGTACTGTACAGTATGACTTTCTTCTTTCATGTGAATACAGTCAGAGTTATATTAAAAAATGTCCTGGCTCTTCCAAGCTTTATAATGGCAGTGAATGGCTGTTTATTTTTTTGAAGTCCAATAAAGTGCATCCATCCATCATAAAAAATACTCCACAGGACTTCAGAAGTTAAAAAAATATCTATATTTAAAACGCGGAAGCACAGAGAAAAGAGCAAAACAAAACACTGGTCACGGATAGGGTTGGTTATTCCATTTAGGACCGTTTTCAAATTTCCAAGAACCGGGTATTCGATAAGACACATGCATTTCGATTCCGCTTAGCAATTCCTGTGTTCGCATTGTAATTTTTAAACGATTTAAGTGCAGGAAGTCTGTTTTCGAATTGTTCTGTGCATTTCCACTGCAAAAAAAGCTTGTTCTGGGCTGGAACTAATTGAAAAAAACACCTGTGTAACAGTATTTTTAGATCCATGTGCGTCAGGTGTTAAAGAGACAGCAGCATAATAAACATTCTGCCTGATAATCAAAGAACAAAAGAAAATCATTCACTGATCTTGAATGAATATCTGACTTTAACAAGGATTAATATATATTTTATTTATGAGGATAAACTAGTGTTTTTTTTAACTTTCTGAACCAGAAATTTGTTCAGTTGTATTTATTTATACAATTGCTAATTGATTTGTTTGTTCCTAGTTTATTACTGATCATTTACTTGCCTTTACCAATTAATTGTACAAAATTTATATGAGTCTAGTTGTTTGTGCTGTGGTAGTTTTTGTTAAAACCATAGGCAAAAGTTCCTTTTGTAGGTCTAAGCTGCTCTTTGCTCATGTTATTCAGCTGCAACAGAACATTTGAATAAATATGTTACACATCTAAATGTTTGACTTACATTTTTTAATTGGATTTTTTTTTTATCTTATTGGAATCAAAACTAGGAATATATATGAATCAGAATCGATAAGCAGAATCGGAATCCGAAGCAATGAAATTCAAATGATACCCAACCCTACTCGTGAATTACAAAACAAGGATTTGTAAAGAAAAATGTCGGAGGATTTCGATTATAAGGCACAAATATTGTTCCTTTGCTTGAATCAAAATTTGGTTCTCACGAGACTAGCATATTCTCACCGGAGCTTACGCCACACCTACGTCCTACATCATCCACTGGAACGCTACTCTCTCGTAAACTCGCGGGCGACAGCTATAGAAGAAGCTAGAAATTACGATTTGTAAGTGTTTTAAATCTGGATATTATTCTTACACAAATGCTTTGATTTGCTTCAGAAGGCCTTTATTAACCACTTTTCATGATGGATGGATGCGCTATTTTGGGCTTCAAAATCTCAACACCCATTCACTGCCATTGTAAAGCTTAGAAGAGCAAGGACGTTTTTTACTGTTTAACTCTGATTCTGTTCACCTGAAAGAAGTCATATACACCTGGGATGGCTTGAGGTGAGTAAATAATTTTTCAAATATTCATTTTTAAGTGAAATATCACTTTAATAATAAAAATTGGATTTGATATTTGGTTCAACAAGTTATTCTATGTGTCTAAATTCTGATTTTTGTGATTTTTGTTTATTTTTTAGTTTATTCTGTGGGCAGCACAGTGTCAGTAATATCAGAAATGCTTTGTTTATATTTGTTTTCTGACAAACCTGTGGCAGAATTGCAGTTCTCAATATTCAGAGTCGGGTGCATTAAAATTCCCTTTTTCTCTTCCACACGCACACATTCATGCATATGCACGTACTTGTCTGTTTTTGACCCTGCTGTGAGTGTGACTCATTGCTGGCTGTCCTCACGCTCAGCTTACCTGACATCAGAATCCCAACCCCGTAAATCCCGTAAATACACACACACACACACACACACACAGCTTAGTTGTTATTATTAATGCTTTTTAATTTTATTTTTTAATCTTAATTACTATCAGTTAAATTGTACTAGACAGTTTCAAGCGAGAGATATTTTTTTCTTTTCTGTGGTTAGTTGCAGTAGATCTGTTTCAGTGCTTTCTTATTAACTCGTATGTCATTTGGCACGTTTGTATCAGTGGTATCGGTTTCTTTCCGGAGTATCTGCTCTCGTGGTGGCTGAGTTCAGCAGTATTGGCGCTGAACTTGGCAGAAGAGTCCTCTGGGCGGTATTAAAAGCGAGGAAGTAGCAGGATTGGGCTAATTTAGCACAGTATTGGCTTATTGTACAAAACATGTATCAGTAGCCTCTGAGAACAGACCCTCCCGGACCTTTTTCACAGTGTACAATTATCTCGTGCTGGGCTAGTGGTCAGACTAAATGATGTCCTTTTGTTCCGTTAATGCGTCTAAGTCTGTCTAACTCTCGGCAGGGCTGCTGTGGGCTACGTCTGTGTCTGTTAATGGCTAGTGTGGAACTGATCTATTTCAACCAATTTCAATAACCCACTCTTAAAGATGTTACCTAAACGGCCAGTAGCCATAAGCACTGAGGAAAATGATGTTAACACCCTTCTGATTATTAGGTAACATAATGGAGAAAATTGAACGCTATTACTAAGAAGTTATTCAATAACTCGTATAGTCTCACAGATCAGACAAATAGATGGACCCTAGTGGTTTCTTATTTCCTAAAAGCCTATATACTTCAATATCATTGATTTTTCACATTTTTGGTCCACGTTTGTTTTGTAGGCTGTAATTTAGCCATCTGTGGGCTGTGGTGGACAGATGTGGGGGTGGTGCGCTCATGACTGGCTTATATGAGTCTGTCATGTCTAAGTGATAGACTGCAGATGTGCAGCTCCAGAGGCTCAGTGGCAGATCTTTCCTTGCTCTTGGTTGCGGATGGATTTCATTGTTTCAACCAACATTATAAGCAGTATGATAAAGATGCATGCATTTTTAAAATGTATTATTAACTTTTAAGTTAATGTGTTTATAAAAACTGCTGTCATGTTGGTGTAATATGTTACAAGTAAAGCAATTTTATTACAATGAAATGTTGTTTTTTGTTGTACCTGTTGTTTTGGCATTTTATATTATCATCAGTGAGCTCCTGATGTGAAGGCTGACACAGAAAAGTAGGTAAACATAGAGGAATGTCAATTATAATTCTTTTAATACTGGGGGTGGGCGATATTACCAAAATCTTATATCACAATACGAGTAATTTTATTTCACAGTAATTTTATTTTTGCTCTAAACAAGGTCTTTATGATATCAACATTTTTCACAATTTCTTAATTCTTTTCACCAGTGTCAATATCACAATAACCTAGCCTAAATTAAAAAAAAAAAAAACTGAAACCTAAAACTCAAGCTTACTAAAGACAAGTAAACAAAACGTAAAAAAAAGAAACTAATTACAAGCAATAGGCCAAAAAAAACTACAGCAGAACAAGTAAATAAGAAATGCTGCATACATTTTATAAAGTAATCAAATGTACAAAAAACTCTTCATATTCTTCACTGTGTCATTTTTTTAATTAAAGTTACAAAAGTGATTTAGTCAAGAGCAGTGAGACATTTTCTCTCATTTGTTTTTTGATTAACTTACATGACGGAGAAACCGCAATGCTTAAAAATGCATCCAAATGATAAATTTTCGTGACTGTTTCGTGTAGCTTGTTTTTCTGTCTCTCATCTTTTAGCTCTTTCATCATGAGTCATGTTTTTCACAGTATTCGTACCCAAGGATTCCACGTCGTAAGTCAAATTCTGTGCCGCCTGAGCTACCGAGCAATCTTGTTATGTCCGGAAAGTAAAACACATGGAGCTGTAGTCATTAGGGGTGGGAATCTTTAGGTACCTGACGATTTGATCCATAACGATTCTTGGGGTCACGATTAGATCAAAAATCGATTCAGGTTTTTTTTTTTTTTTTTTTTAATCATGATTCGCAGTTTTTCATCAAATTTGTGCACAATGGACATCAAATGCACCAGTATTTGATGCAAAACACACCAGTCTATAGTGTATGGGTAGCCCTGACTCAAGAAATCTGTTTCCTAATAACTATTATCTTCCTAATAACTACACTTTCCATTAGGGATGTGACCGAATCCCAATACCGTAAAGGGAATAAATACAAGATGGGAGGAAAATATAGGCTATATATTTTGATGCTTTTTTTCAATGCTGTTTTTAATATTCTCACTTTTTACTTTCACTTTCGAGATTTGCGATAGCACATACTCTGTGTATACTTGGAGCAGCAGTACTTACCACATATTTTACAAGATTAGATGTTTGTCAGTGGAGCACAGGATCTGCAAATCATTCGACATCGTCCTATCAGTCATCTCTCCTGTAACAGGCTACGGCCAGAAGGCAACTAACCATGTCCCTTTAGTGGCTGCGTAGAAGGCATTATTCGTTTTCGGTGTTTTTACAAATACGGATTGGGGTGCATCCCTACTTCCTATAAAAACAAAAGATCAATAATTACTTGCCCTGGCTAAGAATGGGGCAGGGTGTATTTGTTTATCTTCCTTCATTGCTGTTGCTGTTTTGTTCCGACAACATCATGTTATTAGGCTAAGCTATTATTATTATATTAACTAGAAAATTGATTTTTAAAAATTTTGAATTGATGCAAATCGCTAGAAGACATCGAATCGCTGTGTACAAAAACGATGACAAATGCTCGCTGTCGTACTGCCTCT
>JAHKKF010511580.1:0-15644 GCA_019740295.1 Labeo calbasu
TAAAGACTGACCATGTGCTCAATAGGTTGCGAAGTATTGCCTTGTTATACGGACTCTACCAAGCGTTTATCTGTTTTCTTTGCCTTGTTTAGTTCCACAGTCTTGTTTCATGATCATAGTTTTGTCGTTGTTTTCTGCCTTAGTTTTACTCAGTTTATTGCCATAGTTTTGTTCGGTTTCTTAGCCTTGTTTCTTTGTCACTTTTGGACTGCTCACTCTTGTTTTTTCGACTGTGCCTGTGTTTTGGACTACGAGTTTGTGTTGCCCTGGATATATCTGTTTGCTGGTATCGGACTCTGCCTGTCGTCTACGATCTGTTCAAATAAAGCTCGCTTATGGATCTTACACGCTTCCCAGGGTCCTCATTACATGGACTTCAATACACTGTATATTCTCTTCTAATCTTTGTCTTATGTTTTTCCTTGTACACAGATAACATACAAATATCTTTTTCTTCTATCTAATGTGCAGTCATTAACTTTTGTGGTACCATTAGACAAGTTCACACCAAGGTTATCTTTATCTTCAAACAGCCACCCATATTGTAAAGTATACTGATACTACATCAGAGACCCTGATTTAACAAGTGAGTGTGTTCTGTCTACATGAAAGTGGACGATACCTCGATAGTCTCTGCATGGTATAAGATGAGAAATGGCACAGGTCCGATCCATAGTTTAAAGAGAGGAGAATTCCAGAATTCCTTTGTGTAGCCGACCACCTGACAAAAGAAATCTGAAAAACAGTATTAAACTTTACTTAAAGGCATTTACAGGGTTGAGAGTTGTTCACAATAACATGGACATGAACTTTTTGTGTTAGAATTTATGGAGACAGGGAATAGTTGTCACATAAGAAACTATATGTTTTGTTTTTGTTTTTTTTTCTTTTAAATTTTAAAAATAGAATACTTTAGAACATAATTTTTGGAAACACTCTGTTGACAAAAGTGAAGCTGAATTTTTAGAATAGAAATTTAAAAAATAGAATAGTATGTAATCTTCTCATTAATATGTAATAAACTGCGTCAAGTGCATTGATAGTTAGGCTATACAACAATTATAAATATGCTTTAAAGGAATTATAGCATGTTAGTGTGCATTAGTACGACTTCCATTGCTTTAAATGTTTTCTTATCAATTATTCGTTTGATTTTTTTTTTTTCATTCGCTTATCATTTATTTTGAAATATTATGTATAAGTTATATGCGTATTTTATGTACACATGTATGGATCAGATTACTATAGCAAACAAAACGTTGTAAAGACTTTGGGAAGAAAGAAAAATGGACCAATATAATGCTCTTCTCACCTCCCGCGTTCGTTTTAAACTGCAGTGCGTTCCCGATGAACGGATATGTGTTTCCAAGGCCCGGGATGGGCTTCAGTTCTTTCCAGTTGTGCAGGTAGTTTTTCAGTAGCTGGTAAGTGATATATGTCAAAAGAATAACGCAAACCGTTGCGGCTACGAACCCAAAAGTATACACACCGACGAACGCGCCCATCTTGCCACTAAGACCAACGGCGATGCGTATGTGTCTCTATCAGCTCCTCAGTGTTTCATAATGAATTTGCTACTGGACTTTGGATCATCCTGCAAGCTGATCCAATTCTGCAAGCTCTGCTACAACCCAGTGAATGTACTAAAGAATTGCAAAACCTCTGAAACTGGAAAATTAGGTTGCTGTGTTTAAGTTGTGAATTCGTGGATGCAGTAGCTCGTAACATCCCAAGTTAAATCGGAAGCAAACATGTTTATCAGAGACTTATGGGCACTTAAAAAAAATATATAATACGTTTATCATTGGAACAAATGTGAAAATATAATTCTAATTAGGGGTCCCAGTGCGAGTTGGTGGAGACGGCCCAGGTTCTAATATTTATTTATTTTGTTATTATTATCATTATTTATTTTTTATTTATTTATTTTGAAGCATATATTTTTAAAATCAAAGCGAAAAAAAAGTATTTAATTGGTGCACGTGGCCGGTGCGTTCATGCATGTTTTTTCTCATTATCCTGGAAAAGGTATCTACTTTATTCTTGAACATAGAAAGGCTATGGGCGAGACTTCCGGTTCATTAGCGGCTATAGGGAAATAATGAGAAGAATAACGTGCAGTAAACGGTAAAACTGTTTGCACTACAAACCAGTGTGTTCATAATTAAGATAACACATTACAATAACATGGTAAGACACTAATATGCAATATCAAGCAGCAAAACCAGCTGTTTTGTACAGCTAAAAATAGCTGGACGCATGAGACCGGAAGCCAGACCCATAAAATTTACAAATGCGCCCACTCTTACAGAGAAATAAGATGGAGGCTGCTTTTAGCCTACATAACCCTGTGGGTTTCTGGTCACCTTATATTGATGGCTTGTTAAAACCAGTAAATCCTAATGAAATATGTCCAAAACTGCGCTACAGATGGTTACACTAATGGTTAAAAGTTGATGGTTTGTAATGTTTATAATAGTGTTTGTAGTGGAAACCTACAAGGATTACGAGAAAACTTTTTGTACGCAAAGAAAACAAAAATAACGACTTTATTCAACATTTTGTCTTCACGCGGATACGTTTTCTACGTTTATTTATGCTTTGATTTGAACAAAAACAACGTATGTGGATACTCTCGAAAATTGTGCTAGGGTGATGCGGAGGAGACAAATTGTTGAAGTCATTATTTTTGTTTTCTTTGCATACAAAAAGTATTTTCGTAGCTTCATAATATTACGGTTGAACCTCTGATGTCACATGGATTATTTTTTTAATGGATCGTAACAAAGTAACAGAGTAACAAAGCTTTTACGGGTTTGAAACGACACGGGGGTAAGTGATTAATGACACAATTTTCATTTTGGGGTGGAGTAACCTTTTAAATGACATAAAATTTCACTTCATTTCCCTGCTAAGGAGACAAATTTCAGGACATTGGTGTAAGTGAGCCTTTATTAGCTATTTTGAACTGGTGTCTGAATTTAATAGTGCGTCCAAATGCAGTAAGGTGACCAGATTTTTAAAATGAAAACAGGGGACATTTCCTAGTTCACTGTTCAAAATAACACAGAAATCTCACTTGTGATTATCTACGAATTTAAAAAAACGGGGACAATATGTTTTTGTTTTGTTTTTAATTGTTGTGGGTTCCATATATTAATATCATAATTGATAATTACAGTGATCTTTGAGGATCAAACTTGCTGTAGTTTTTTTTAATACAATAGTAAATAGTATTGCAAACAACAACATATCAAACAACAACATATTAAAACAGTAGTATTATAACAAAATTATGGCTTTATGTATGAGAACATATGTTAAATAAAACTGTATTTAACAAATATGTTATTTTCACAATGTATTTAACATGTCCACAGCTGTAAGTACTTATTTTAAACCTTTTCAATGTTTATGCTTTTGGAAATGAATCTTTTCTATCCCTAATCAGGCTTATTATTTTGCATTTTAGGCTCATTTTGACCACAAAGTATGTGCTTTCTGTAAATCTAATTGAGCGAGTGTAATGTGAATGTGGTTTACCTCAGATCTTGATAATAATTTTAAGCAAACATAAAGCTGTGAACTAACTCAATACATTTTCCATGACAAAGATGTTATCAGTCACTCCGTATGTAGTTTGAAAAATGTTAATTATTTATGAATTACATTATAACCTTGTCCATTTGCTTGGGAGTGCAGTGTACTTCTGCGCTTCTGAATGGCCGTGATATTTGAGTGATTCTGTCACTTCACGTCACGTCAGTTTCATGAATGTTTAATAGGCCTATTGTGTGCAAAACAATCCTGCAACCTGTTTTACAGTGCACACAAACAGCATTACTTTGCTTTAACATGTATATTAGTATGTGACTACCTTAAAACCATTACACCGTTTCTTTCGATAACTGATGATAGTAGTCAGTCTTCATGACAGTAGAGGCGCACAACCAAGCAAATTAGTGGGCAGGACTTGACTTTATTCATTATTATAGTAAATGTATAAATTCAAAAGTGGGGGTAAAGGAGTAGGTATCTTGGTGAAGGGGACCTTAAGGGCAGAAAATGCACGTCTTATCTCTGAATGTGGCTGTGTGTGTTTTGGGTTTTATATAACAAATGGTTAGACCCGAGAGAGGGCATTTTGAATTTTTATCTTGGATGAAAGTGAGGTTGTGAAGAATAAACCACAGCAGCACACATTGTGTAGGCTATAAAAGCACTACATGTACTTTCCATAAGTCACAGCCAACTCACACCTGTTTTATTTTGAATGCATGTATAGTTACATTAATTACAATAAATTACATTATGTAAAGATGAATTGATGACGGGCCATTGAATTATAAAAAAATCATGCACACCTAAGGTGGTTTTGGACCCATAAAAACTATTGCCGTAAAGATGTTAGAAAAATTATTTTTCTTTGAAACCAGAAAACTGCCACCATTTTTACAAAAAAATAATAATTTCAATACAGCAAAAACGAATAAACTAATATAAGTAAAACTTTGGGTTACTGAAGGCAAGTAAACACTTCAGGTATTACTTACAAGCAAAAGGATAAATAAATATACTAATCATATGTATGTATCAAAATACAAATGTGAAATATTTATAAAAATAGATTTTTAAAAAAAAATATATGTAATTTTTAGGGTTTTTTTTAGTTTTTCAGATAGGCCTATCTAAAGGCTATTACAGAAATAGCCTACTACAGACATTTCATGTAATAAATGTAAAAATAAAACACTGCAAAAACTTCACTGTATACATTAAAGATGATTCTTAAAAGTTAATAAGTGATTCTATCAAGAAAATTCAGTGATTTTCTCTTTTTCTTTTGTTGTTTGATTAATATTTATGACGCGGTCGGCGGCTGCAGGTTTACGCTGCTGTCACTTTAAGATCTGACGCACAGATCAAATATTTTGACGCATCAGTATTTCTCCCAACTGTTCAGGTTTACTTAAGACAAAACCGATTGCATTTACATGAATAGTCTCCAAGACGAGCATGTGTGTATCAGTAACAGAACTCTGATAACGGGGACAATTCCGGGGACAGCTCCAGTCGGTGACGGCCCGGGACACACTAAAAACCGGGACTGTCCCCGGAAAACGGTCACCCTAAAATACAGCGTATATATTTTTTAAAAGTCCAGCTCAATATTGACAGAGTGTAATGTTTGTCTATCCATGTGTGCACGCAAAGCACAACGTGCAGTGAAGTTAGGGTGGGTTTTGCTATCACTCTACTCCTTGCCAAAATAAATTTCTACTTTACCAGGTTACGGCGATTGGAACTGCAGTTATTCAGCTCCGCGGGAGAGGGAGACACTGAGCGCGGTAAAGTTAATACTTTTGGATCGCCAAAGATAGATAAAACATTTTAATGTTCATCATCACTGTTTTTATTAGTGCGTTTTACTAAAATTAACGTAGTTAGTAACACTTAATATTCTTTATTAAATATGGTAAAATACAACTCATTTTTAAACTGATCATAGATCATCGAAATAAAGTTGGCATACACCAAACTAACCTAAATATTATATTTTATTATTATTTTTTTAATACTATATCCTGTAACAGTAAGTTTGCACTTACCTCTTCTGTTAGACTTAAAGTTGAGTGTATTGCCTAGGAACGGGTAAGTTGGACTAATTCCAGGGACAGGTTTCAGTTCTCTCCATTTATACACGTAATCTTTAAGCAACTGATATGTTATGAAAGTCAGCACAAGTAGAAGTGAGACAAAAACCACCGATACGTTCAACACTTCACCAGCTAGCATTTTGATTTTTTGATTTTTTTTTTTGTTTTTGTTTTTAGATCTGTAGTGTGGAGATCCTCGCCTGTTTAATGGGGACTTGAAAATGTGTGGCACATCCCCCTTAAGCCATGGGATGTGCTTAGAATTTCAAACACACACCATGAGTTTTGTTTGTTTCTTGTTCATTTAATGTTTAATGAAAAGAATGAATCATACAGATCTCTGTAACACTGATATTTTACAGTAGATATGCTTTTATGTAAGCATTATATGCGAGACCAAGACTAGTTATCACATGGGGAACTTGTCATATATGACAGTATCTCAGTAGCTGCAAGGTATTATTAGACTAAAATAAAAACCTACGCTAAGAAATATGCAGTGGTTTGAAAGGTGGCAACTAGCCTCAGTCTCCCCAGTACCAAAAAAAAAAAGAGATTAGTTTTCATCTTGTTTAAAAAATGACCACTAGATGGCTGCATTGTACAAAAGATTTCAGTCGGTTGGCATTCTTCAATACTCAAGTATAAGACATTCACACAGTTTATCATTAACAGACAATAGACTTCAGAAAAAAAACAAAACAAAACAAAAAAAAAAACACTGTGCAACATTTATCGCAGGTTTGTACTAATTACCACTACTCAGACAGAAACAGTTAGGAGAACATGCCAAAGCTTCTTAACCCATAAGTTAGCTTAAATAAATAATAAGGAATGAATAAATTCGTTTAAAAATGGTAGTAAAATGTTTCATGTGAGTTTATTTATCTGTTTGCTTAAAATAATTTGCCAGGTCACATTTAGTAAGCAGCACTCTACCTAATCTCACCTGCAAATTCATTTGAAATGTAAATGCATGAAATTGGAAGTGATAGAACTGAGAATCCAAGTAAGGACTGTAAGGACCTAGCATTTTTTTTTAAATTAAAAAATCATTTCTAGTTGACCTTGTTTGTAGAAGCTAATGCTGAGCGGAGTTTCTGATGGAAAGCTGGGATTCGTTCCCTGTGTAACGGCCAGTAGAGTACACAGCGAGGTCTCAACATGCCACGACGAAGATGCAGAGAGTGATTCAGATTATAATCAGTCACATCTTGCAAAAAAATCAGGATCAGCGAGTCACGATTGTCCTCCATTACCTGGTGAAGTGCATGATGGGCTTTGAATCTGCAGAGTGGGAGAAGGAGAAAGTGTAAATACTTCTGATTTGAACTTCTATTGGCTACCTGTGTATTTTAGTAAATTGCAGAAAAGAAAGAATGCGTTTGGTGAACAAGTGAGGTGTTTCTATGAGGATCTGAATGTACACCTTAAAGAACCAAAACTGATCAGAGGTTTGCATTTCATTTTAATGGTTACTAAATATAATTGTAGATAGTCTTTTTAAATCAGTCATAGATAATAAGGACAGTTTTACTTACCGCCTACACCATGGATCCTTCAGAAGCATTTCTGTAATAACAAAAATTATTTTCCTGGACTGTCCCATGTTTTCAACAATGGTGTCAAGTTGAGAAAAGCCAGGTACTGCATCTCTGTCTTCAAGAAAAAAATTGAATTTTTCATCCTCTAGGGGAAGCAAGCTTCGTTCCACCCATGGTCTGTCCTCGGCACTGTGGATGATATATGCATCATATGCATATCTACCCTCAGTAATGTTTTCGTCCTTCAGTGACCCCATCATACGGTTTACCATTATGCTCCAGAAGAACTGGATTCTCCATCCTTGGAAGTGTACCAGAAAAGCTGTAAATAGCAACATTAACACTGCTGTGCTACTCAAAATGTACAGTGCCTTAAAAGGTGTCATGTCCTTGCAGGACAATGGGTCAAAGTCCATGACAGAGCGGTTAAAGTAGGCATTTGGGGTGTTGCACATGTAACCTTGAGGGAACCCAGGAACACTGGCATTGGTGGAGTTAAGCCACTCGGAGAACCACAGGATGCTCTCGCAGGTGCAATCAAAGGGGTTGTGGTCCATGTAGAGCTCTGTGAGGTTGGACAGAGGCACACCAAATGTGACACGTTGGACGGATGTTATAAGGTTCTTTTGAAGATGCAAATACTTTAAAGACCGTAGGTCATCAAAAACAGATGAATGGAGCTGATCCAAGAGATTACTACGGAGACTTAGCTCATGTAACTCAAAGAAGCCGCGCAGAGCATTAAGTGGAATCTCATCTAAACCATTGTAATCCAGATCCAGAACAGACAGTTTTGTGGCATCCTTAAGGAACAACACTGGACCACCAGGGTTGGCTGTCTTCCACAACCTAGCCAAGTTGTTGTGCTGCATTTTCAACACTTTCAGATGGTGCAAACCTGTCAGCAAGCCAGCATTTAGGTTTGCAATATTGTTATTACTGATATCTAGAATTGTGAGGTTGACAAGTGGCGTGAATGGAGATGGTTCCAAATCTAGAGTCCCTTTTAGGGCACGGCCAAGCTTTAGAATCCTTAATGTAGGGACGTTGATGAATGACGTATTGGTAAGGGAAATACTTTGCTGGTTCATAGACATGTCAATCTCTTTAATGTTAGAGAGGCCCTCTAACTCATCTCCATTCAGCTGCTGACTAATGAAATTGTAACTAAGTAGGAGTGTAGTAAGGTTGCCCAAACTTGAGAACGACCCAGGTGCCAACTTGTTGATACCCATGGCAGTAAGATTAAGAGTCTGAAGGAGTGGAGATTCTTGCAAGGCAGCAAATGTTTTGTTTGTGACTGTCTTCAACCCTGTGGAGCTCCAACTCAAATCCAGTGTCTTCAGGTTCAGAAGTCCAGAAAAGATATGTTCTGTTATCTCTCGGAATCCAGTATTTGCCATGTGTAGATGCTCTAATTGGACTAAATGGTGGAAGGCAAAGTCTTCAATAATTGGTAAGGATGATACATGACCCTTAGGCAGTGCTTTCTGCAGGTTAAGCTGCCTCAGGTTTCCCAATCCACTGAAGGTGTCCTTAGTTAGGTGTCTAAGGGAGTTGTGCTCCAGAGATAAAATTTCCAGTCTGGGCAACCACTGAAAGGTGCCATCAGCAATCTTCAACATTGTGTTGCTGCTGAGGTCGAGCACTGTGATGTTAGTCTTGTCTAGACCTTGGAAAATTGTGTTTGAGAGTGTCGTCTGTTGACTGCTCTTAAGGGAAAGTTTTCGTAAAGCTGTGCCAGCAAGTTCTTCACAAAGGCTGGTGGTAACCTGAGGGCTAATCTTGCAGTAGTCCAGCACTAAGTCAGAAAGTCTAGCAATAGTCTGGAAACAGCCATTCTCTACCTAGGTTAACAAAACAATGGAAAAAGAAGACATTTGTTGAAGTGAGAACAGCAGAGCTAAACCAGGTGTGCGAAACTACACTTTATAGCATGACATTGAGTTTTTTCACATGTAGAGTTAAACTCAGGTTACAAAAATGTACATAAACATACTAACTGACTGCCTTTTTCAAAAGGTTTGGTTAGGAGTTCAAGCACGTAGCGTTGAAACCCTATTGTAATTGTTAGAATGGCCAAGAATCAGCAATCTCCACATAAAACTGATTATGCAGACCAAACCATAAGTTGCAGACACTTAAAACTTGGAGGGATGGTAGTACTCACCGACAACAACGTCACCAAGGCTCACCCCAAATAGCCTGACCGGGGCGCTATAGTGATCAAAAGTGCAAATTGCTCATGACTCCTAAATGTCAGTTGCAGGGTCAAGTGTCTTATGTTGTTGGAATCCTTGGCTCACGCCGGACAAAACGCATGCCTCAGATTTGATTGTGAGCCTGGTGAAATTTTCATGTACTTTGGATTTTTTGAAAAACCTACTTTTGCGAACTAGTCCTAGGTTTTTTTATTGCATTTTTAAAGGGCGTAAACGATTGTACATTGCACGTTTTATATGCGATATTCATATTATATGATAGAAATCCCCATTCCGGACCACTTCGCCTCTAGAACCACTGCTGTTAATCAAAACATTTGTTAATTGATTGAGAAGATGTTAAAAACTTTTTTTTTTCGCTCGATCTGGAAAGAAAAAACACTGCAGTACAATTCTCTGGACTCTCTAGGTCAGTAATTATGAAAAAAAAAAGAAATTTACCCTTTGAGAAGCTATAATGGGGTCGTTTAGAAAAAGGGCCTGTCTAAATGTACCCCAAGTCCTAAAAAGCCTAAAGAAAACTCAAAACTTCACGAAACCTGGTGAGCACATGTGACAGGTGAATCTAAACAAGTACGCAAAGTTTTAAGGAGTTTGGACCACAGGTGGCGCTATAACAGTTATAAATGTTAAATAAATGTTAATAATCATCATATTTCTATGGGAAATTACCTACAATTGCCAATAATGCTCTTTTTAATCATTGAATTAGCTGGTTACAGGCTTGTTAAATAATACACATTGTCTCAGCACCAAAGACAGTCCAAACAGCTTTCCAAGAAAGATAAGGATCGATGTGAGTAAACAACCACTGTGGCAAACATGCATGGTAGAATCTGAAATTCTGAAAGGGTTTTTATTTATAGATTCTCACGTGCTTTCAGTGAAAGTAACCTGACATGTGTCACATTCTGTTCCTCTTACCTTTTTAAGAGACAGAGACGAGAGTATCAGAACCCGAAATGCAGAGGAATTGCTGAGGAATGAGAAGTCATTCTTTTGCAGTACAGAAAATTCGTTTCCAGAAAGAACAAGGGTCACCAGGTTTGGCAGCTGGAGTTGTGTGCCCAGTTTAGCCGATTTAAGTTTGTTCCGAGATACATCCAGCCATGTCAAACTCTGCATAGGGAGAAAATGTTAATGCAATGTATTATCTATAAAATCATAACAGACTGAAAAAAAAACATATATATATATATATATAATATATATATGACAGTACTAATCTTTTCTCTTTGGTTTCACACACTCAATCTTAATAACCTTTCCCTCTATGCAAATATTAGTGCTAGATAACATTGTAGCTACTGTGGGAGGAACCTAACCGAATTATGTTTTAAACAAGTACACAAAGACACCTCAAACTTTTCATTGCGTTTAATTTTTAATAACATGTCTGCATAAACATACCTTTAGTACAGTAAAGGGCTCCCCTTTTAGCTTCAGTCTATTGTCAGAGAGGTCAAGTCGTGTCAACTGAAAACAGTTTTTCAGGTCTTTCTCGCTTATCAAATGCACTTCATTGTGTTGCACATTAAGCTGTTGCAGGTGTGGCAGAGAAACACATAGATCCTCTTCTATGGAAGTTAAAGAGTTGTAGCTGGCATCTATATTCACCAGATTCCAGTACAAATGTAGAGAAGACAGATTTTTTAGTCTATTGTGAGACACATCCAATGTGGTGATATTTTTGGGCAAGTCTGTTGGAACTGCATTCAGATTCATATGACTACAGTCTGCTTTGGCATTCTTAATCGTACACGATGACTTGTGTGGGTATGCAGTGCCTGCACAGTGGCCATGGAAACACATGCAGAACAAGGGCAACAATATGAGTTTCATCAGTTCCATATATTTTCCTTCCTTCCTATTTTTTCCCAAGTCCAGCTGTAATAAACATAACAATATTGTTGACAACAATATTCCATACACGCAGTGTACGTTTATACACAGTACAGTTTGCTAGTAAATATATAAAAAAAGTTATAGTTGTCACAATAGTTTTACCTAAACTTAAAACTTCAGGCTAAGTATATGTCTTATGTCTGGTTGAGCCAGATTGTCACATTAAATTAATTATGCCTACTACTACTATTTTGTTAATCAAAACAAGTTATATTTTGCTACAGAAAAGTTCGTTTTAAATACTTATAAATACATTGTACTCTAAATACTTAGCTGTAGGCTACTGAGAGATGAGAGAGATAAAATTTTTGCAAAACTCAGCAGTATCCACTATTATTATTATTAAAGAAACACACCTCGAGAAAGTTATCATTTTAAAACAAGAATACTATAAAATAATGGTTACTTTTTGTCTAAAACTGGTTACATGATGCTACAAGTGAACGAATTAATCTGTGACAAAGTTTTGATGTATCATCATGGACTTACATGAACCGTGACGATCTAATTTCCCGTGTTCAGCTCAAATATCTGCATGTTTTAGTGGTTCAAGTATGAAGCAACTCAAGACAGTCCTCTTATATAACCATTTAATCTTTGCATGGGGAAAAAAATAACCTTAAAAAAGGAACAATTCCTCTTTCTTAAGAAGTGAAACAAACGAAGAGGCGGGTCTTATCCCACAGACGTGTCCTAGATATCAAACAACGTCATTCAGATTCGACAGAGAGAGAAGTGGAGCGCGGGGCACAAACTAAAGAGGGGTTGTAAGACACTTGGTTTACATATTTCCACACATGCTAGCATAGCCAAATTTACGGTATTTACTAGTTGCCATAGCAACACTATACAGAGAAAAAAGTGCGCCAGAATTCAAAAGCCTTTTGAAGATATCGCTAAACATTTATTTTTACCATAGTAAAAGTACATTTCTGGCTAAAGTAAATTTTTCATCTCAGTTTTAAGTATTAATTTAAAATGAGACAAATCTGCTATTATTTTAATCTCCAATCTGTTATTTATCAGTTTAGTTTATTAATGCTTCGCAAACCAGCAGAAGACACTAACCACTTTTAAATTCCGGTCGCGCTGATGGGGAAAGATGTAACGCTGCGTTACAATCTGCCCCGCTATTATTAAGTTGGCTTGAGAAAGCCAATTTACGGATATGCTATTTTCTTCTGAGACTAAATCTGTCGACACTAACTCATCCTAGAGCTTTAACTCTACAAACTCCAAACTCAGCCCAGATCTTCAGACTGATCCGACCCAGTGTGCTATATCTTTTCTAACTGGTCGGACTTACGATTTTCCTAAAAATGACGATTAAAATTGGGAAAAGTCCCATAGACTTACATTGATGGAATGTTCAAAGGAGCCAACACTTTTCAAACTCCAGCTGTCAAAACTCCCAGATTCCCCTGAGACTCAATCAAGCTTCCCTTCTATGTACTGTATTTCTAATCCATTTAAACTCATTCAATCTCTATCCATCTATCTATCTCTATCTATCTAACGACATGCTAATCATGCTACAATCATGCTAGCAACATGCTAGTAACTTGTTAATCATGCTGATAACATGCTAACGACATGCTAATCATGCTACAATCATGCTAGCAAAATGCTAGTAACTTGCAACAACATGTTAGTAACTTGCTAGTCGTGCTAGAAACATGCTACCAACATGCTAGTAACTTGCTAATCATGTTAATAACATGCTAGTAACATGCTAGTAACTTGCTAACCATGCTGAAAACATGCTAACGACATGCTAATCATGCTACAATCATGCTAGCAACATGCTACTAACTTGCTAATCTTGCTAGAAACACGCTAGCAACTTGCTAATCATGCTAGAAACATGCTAGCAACTTGCTAATCATGCTAGTAACTTGCTAATTATGTTAGCACCATGCTAGTAAAATTCTAGTAACTTGCTAATAATCCTATAAGCATGCTAACAACATGCTAGTACCTTGCTAATCATTATAACATCATGCTAGTCATGTTAATCATGTTAATAACATGCTAACAACATTCTATCTATCTATCTATCTATCTATCTATCTATCTATCTATCTATCTATCTATCTATCTATCTCTGACAGACTGTATTGCCTTCAAAACATCCAAACTTTAACCTTTTAAAACTACTTTAGAATCCAAACTATTTCAGACTGAAAACCATCAAACTTAAAACTTTTTAAAACTTCTTAAACTTTTTAAACTTCATAAACTTTTCAAACTTTTTAAAACTTTCTGTTCCGGCTTTCTCAAGCCAACTTAAAGTTTGTCTTGACGAACTTTTTTATCTAATTAATCTAAGCTATTCTATGACATTAGCGATGTAATTTTCACTATTTACTTTTATGGATTTTACAGACAAGACTGACAATCAATGTTTAATGTTCAGAAATTATTATTTCAAGAAATGTAAAGCATTTTGGCTCGTTTATGTGTCTCGTGTTTTATGAGAGCTGTGTGTGGAGGGAAGGAAATGTTTTTCTGGATGTCTGAATGTGTTTCATCTATTTGCGCACGTTTTGAACTATACTGTATAGCTGTGTCATGCGATCAGGGCCTGGTTGCGACGTGTTCGTTGTGAAACTCAAAAATTAGATTATGTTTAATTTAAAAAAAAAAAGGGCCATTATTTTATTAAAAAAAAAAAAAGTTACTCATTTTATTTTATTGACAAAATATTTTAGTTTATCGTGTAGAATTTTTTTTAATTCTATCAGATAACATTTTAAGCTATATGGACATGTTACAACGTGCCCCTCACATGCTACAATATACCCGACCTACGGGGCATGTTGTCACATTTCACTTCCTTTCTTTTGAGGTAAATAACGAAAAACGTATACACTGTAATTATAAAACAAGGCGACATATTTATACTAGACAAGTCTGAAATTAACGTGGATAAAAATTATATTCTGAATCCCACGTAGATTTACACAAACTGAGAAATTCAAAAAGTGTTAGGTTGTGCCCCGCGCTCCCCTAATTATACATATTTAATTACATGGTTCCCTCATTATTTGAATGCAGATTCGATTAGATTTAAAATTTTTTAATAACAGTTCCAGTCGAATCTGGCATTTTTTATGTCAGCAACTAAGATTAACCATTAACCAACTTCCTTATTATCATATGAATGTGCGATGAATTTCGTATCACTTCTGCTATTTCTAATATAGTTTTCCCCCTTAATATTATTGGCCTAAAAAAAAAAAAAAAAAAAGAACTGAGAAAAAAGGGATTTCCCCTTTTCCCACTAGATGCAAAAATGTACTCGCTGCAGACTCTCGAGATTTTAAGACTTGTAAAATACAAATAATTCTTTGTTCTGATTCCTTATTTCTAATATTTAACTGTTAATTAAACAATATCTCCGAAATGAACTGTATTATACCAATATTTACTCGAAAGGGGACGTCGCTTCAGCAGTAATTCAGCAAAATATCCGACTGGGGGCGCCAGAGATTTTAAAGTTAGATGACGTTAGTCAAGAACGAAAGAAAAAACAGTTTGTAATAACTTAATGTTTAATAAATAATAATGAATATGAATATGAAAATATGTATGGATGTCGTATCATTGCTAACTATATATATATATATATAATAACTTTAATTCAAATTTAAATTCAGATTTTCTCTGCATTTGGTTTCATAAGACCGCAATGAACACCTTGATGTCAGAGTTCAGAAAGGTGTCTTGAAGAATCTGTACGTCTGTGGTTCTTAAGAATTTGGATTCTGATGTGTGCTGTTACCTAGCAACTGCAGCAGGAAGTGGAAGGGCACCTGGAATCTGATGACTCATTGACAAACAGCAGGTTACCGCTCTCTGCATCAAGTATAGCTCTTGGCCTTGAGACAGGAGACCTTTCAGGTTTATTCCATCAGCATATTTTTTTAAATACAAATAAAGTGATGAAAATAGACGTCTGGAGCAGCAGATTTGTATTGGTGGTGACACTAAATAGATTGTTTTATGTTTTACACTCCCTTTATAATTTCAGGAGCATCAATATAACCTGTTCTTTCTTTTTCTTTTACTCCATATATGTCTCCATACTATAGTGACTGAACATTGCTAGACAGGTATTTATGTGTGTGTATTTGTGTCCTTTCATGGTCAGCAATTATTCACTCCACACAAGTGATCAATATTCTGTGTGTGATGCTGGTCAACCTGTGCCTGTGTTTCGCTGACACAGTTAACAGTAACATGCAGCTATTCTCACAGATAGTTACTGCAGGCAATCCATCACTCCAGACACCCATACAGACTCTAATGTACGC
>JAHKKF010511582.1:0-14533 GCA_019740295.1 Labeo calbasu
GCAGAAAGAGTGATTTATTTGACAAATTGGTTTAGGCTATTGAGAATTTGGTTTAGAGAATGGGGTTTAGTGTTTTAGCAAATGTGAAAAACTGTAAGTGTTGCTTGGGAAAAAAAAATTCACATGATGAACACAACAAATGTATGCATTAGCAAGTGTTTTAATCCTTAATTTATTGTACTGTAGAGTACAGCACAAAACAGCAAACAGCAACAAAAATAATTATTCTGCCCCAGCATCTTGTCTTTGGTCTGGGACAGGCCAAAGAACCTCCTCAACATCACAGACTAAATTGGCCCTGGACAGGCAGCAGGGGTAAAATCCTCTTGCATGCCTGACCCAACCCTGGCGCGCATCAACTAAAATATATAAGACTGCTTGTTTTCTTGCCCTTGTCCTTCCTGTTTCTCTTCCATGTTGTTGTCGTTGTCGTCCTCCTTCTTCTCCTCCTCTTCCTCTTTCACCTCCTACTCTTCGTCTTCGAAATTGCATATTACTGTATGCGGGATACTGATTGAAAAAGAGCAGATAGGATTCACAGTTACACTTTTACTAGAGGTCTGACAAAAAATAAAAAAATCAACATAAAAAAATAAAATAAAATATAAATACATTACAAAGTCATTGTGAAATAGAAAAGAAAAAGGAAATATGGGCAAAGGCGGAAATATAAATTAGAAAGTCCACTGTCCAAATTTGTAACTCTTGTGTTGTCCTCTGTCTATATATGCTTTCCAATTGAAGGTTCATGAGATGTTGAGATGTACATTTGAGCTATTTCAGAGAACTGCTTTATCATTGGTTGATCTGTAGTCTCTACATTAGTGAGTCAGTATTCACTTGAACAATTCATGGCAAATTTACAAAAAGTCTGATAGAAATGTGTAGAATATGCTTGACAGTTTATGACAGCTAGATCAAAACTTTAGCATTTACTGCAAAGACATATACGATGAGCTAATGACTTGATGTTTTGTGGGGTAAGACTATAGCAACATGACAATAGGAACTGATAATGTAGGAAACAGCAGAACAATCAGTTGTATAATCAGCTGCATGAATGTACCAAAGCAAACGCAACTTGTTAAAAAAATTAGAAGCATTTTACGATGTGCAAGTAGTAAACAAGTAGTTTTGAGAATTTTATTTCTGATCTGAGAAATGCACCAAACTGGAAGCTGACTTTGGCCCTTTTATCTCCATTGAAGGTTCTGAGTGGTGTGTGATAAATTTTGACTCCTAGTGTTTCCACTTGGGTAATTGTGTGCTAATTGAGCTCAAACTTTGCAGACTTGAGTAACAATACTGAATGCTAGTGCTTTCTAAATGATCACATGGTGTAAGCACTGAGAAATGTAGGGATCAGTTCACCAAATCTGACTCGTGTTAAAGCAGGGGAATAGTGTTTATAGTTCAGTTTATAGTTCTGGCATTATGGTTTTGAAATTTTAGTTCAAAAGATTGGTTATAGTGTTTTAGCAATCGAGAAAAACTGTAATAGCTATGTTTGGGATCACGTTGTTGGCATTGGTTTGCACAAGAACTCTGATTTTGGGAGATAAAATAGTGGCAAACCTTTTCACAGTATTTGCAAACCACATAAACTTCATTTTGGCATCATTGTTTTCTGTTAGTTCGATCATGTCGTTGGCCACTTCAAATGACAGGACATTCGCAAACCGTAAGAAGACATTATATAAAGCATGGTTGTCAGTGTCCTTTACAATGCTCTTAATAGTTATGTAATGGGCCCACGTGTTGCAAATTGGTTTGTCCAGGAGCTCCAAACAATTCACAACCTTTAGGGCATTTTCCACATCATGGCGGTATTGAAAGGTAACAAAAACCATACCCACAAGAGAGAGGCTGTTTTTTCTGCCTCCACACACTCGCACACAACAGGTGTGTCTGAATTGAACAAATATTCTATTCAACATTTGTTAAGTCACAGTAAGTTATTGTTTTTAAACGTCTATGATGCAAAGAAAATATATAATGCCAAAAAACTACAAGAACTAATAATATTTAAACATTTGAATAATGAAGTTGATAATATTTCCCTGTTTTTCTACAATGTTTAGAGTATAGCAGTCTCAAAAAACATTTCAGACTATCTAATTTTATTAAGGCCAGTAGAATGAAGACTGGAGCTAGTTTCCACACTTTTTAATCAAGTATTTCTCAGGTTAAATGATTTTTTACATTTAAGAACACAGTTCTGACTACAGAAAAGATGCAGTTCATTTTACAACATGTTGACCTTTCGTGGAACATTGTTTATTTGGACAATTTCCATTAAAATTGTTGTTTTTCCTCTCACAGCCACGTGAGGGCAGCAGATATCTTTTGGCGTCTGGACAGGGTACATTAAAGACATGAAATAAATAACATGATTTGATAGATGAGTAGGCATTTCTTAAGTAAAATATATGTTTTGGTTATGAAAACATATGACATTCTTACTGTTACACGTTCTGATACTAAAGAAATAGTGTAAACCATCAGCAGCACCAGTGGGGTAGCAAGTCAGCCCTGGGCCCATATGCAAAAACATTTGCACGGCCCCCCAATCGGCATGGGCTCCAAAGCTCAGAGGTAAATTGCATTACATGACTATTCACAAGCTGTTTTACTGACGGTATAAAGGCTTATAAATAATATTTAACATTTTCTAAATATTATTTGTGGCACGCCAGCCACCCAATTATTTGGAGAAAAAAACTGAAATAGTTGTGGTGCAGTAACACCGCACCTTAAGGATATTTTTGAAAAAATTATGTAATTCACATTCAAACAATAAATGCAGAATTTAAAAAAAAAAAAAATCCTTTGTTTAGATTATAATTTTAAACATTCTATAGTTAAATTAAAGCTTGACGAGTAAAGAGTAGAAGAATAAAAACTACAGTAGGCCTATGCACAAAAAGCATTCGAAAAGCAACAATTGAGGTAAAATATATGGTAAAATGTTTAGTGTAAAACATAAAAAAAACTGAATGTGACTTTTACAAAAAAGGTATTTTATTATTACTTTTAATATAAATAAACCCACAATATATATTTTTATAGCTAAATATGAACCTCTTTATAACACCATGTGAGTAAGTGTTCTTTGTAGTTTCGTTTTTTTTTTTCCTTTTTTGGCCTAATATATCAGCAGTGACAGTGAGTCACTGGGAGATATTACATATTTACAATAAACAAATAAATGAATCGCCCTTCCGGGACGACTTAATATGACGTCATAAAGAGCCTGGAAAAGACGCGTTCTAAATGACTCTTGGTAAGCTTAAAGTTGAAGTTCAGCGGATAATGTACCTGTTCTCCGGATTTCTGTAACTCCGTGATATGTTACCTGCTGACCGGCACGAGTTTGCACCCAGGTTCTCGTGCAGACCCCATGTGGTATGTAAAAGCACGTGAAGTTCGGTATAGTTGCCCCCCCTGCCAGACTGTGGTGGTTGTAGGTGTGCAGGGGGGGCCGGGTAGAGTCGTAAATGACCGGTGTGGTGTACTGCGTTGTGTGTGGTGGGGGGTGTGACACGGTGATTGAAACAGGAGGTCGGGGTAGTTACTCTCTCTAAACAAATGAACTTTAGTGGTTTATAGCAACCCCACCCGACCCCGACCTTCACTAATAATGGTTGTTAATCACTGGTAACACCTGCTATAAACCATATTTATGACTAGATAGAAATCAAATACAAATTTAAAGTAATGAGAAAAATAAATGACCAAGGAGTTCAAAATACATTAAATGATATTCAGTGAAATGCAATAAACTCATAAAAATAAAAGCAGAACTGAATGATTATTGTATTGTGTGTGTCTTGATTTAAACACTTCAAACTCATGATTAAAATCCAGAAAGATGTGATGAAGCATCCAAAGACTTCAGTGCATGTTTACATAAACTTAAAAATATAGTAGACAGAATACAAATTCAAATCTTGTACAGACTGAACTGCTGTGGTCTGTAGGCCAGTGATAGGCCTATGTTCAGTGATATCAAAAGCACCTTTGCCATGCCATCGCTGCAGAGGTGAAGATGTCTCTAATCCTTAATAGTCCTTAATTGACTATTGTTTATCTACCACTGTAGAGATAAGACATTTCTCACTCATAGATTGTGTAAGAAGATGCTGACTGCTACAGCTACATTAACTTTTTTAACATCACGGCAAAAAGAAAATGTTTCTAAAATGTTAAATATGTTGTATTTAATGTAACGTCAGATGACCTGTGTCATGTATCAGACTCCAGTGAATTGAAGAGATGGTCCGATCAAGTTTAAATGAATGCATAAACATGACAATGTGGTTATGACAACTGAATGTTGGTAAAGTGATCAATTGTCAAAATGTGTTTGAGCCTGTTTATACACTTTTTAGCTGTGTTGATACCTTTGTACACATAAGCAGTTTTGTGGTATTTTTTGATAAAGGACATTTAATAAATAAAGCTTTATTATTAGTTATCATAGCCCAGAGGTGTTGCTAGGCCTTTTTTCAGGATGGCTTCAGCTTCCTGAACTGCATTAAATTAAATTAAATTTAAAAAATCGACAAAAGATGATGCATACATTTACAGTTTTTCACATTTGCTAAAACACTAAACCCCATTCTATAGACCAAATTCTCAATAGCCTGAACCAATTTGTCAAATAAATCACTCTTTCTGCAAAACCTTAAACAAGTTTAGGCAGTGTAGACACTGTTTGCAGATCTCATGCACTCTTTTTGGGAAACTCTAAACACATTCTCACTCACTAAAACACAATTTGCTCTGTGATGAACTGCTGATGCAAAACTCTAAACACAGGAAAGCAAAAGTTAAGCACAACTGCAACACAGCTGTCATTGTTTACACACAATATGCAAAATGCTTCACACTTGTTTCAAAATATTTAAATATACAAAATATAAGCCAGTTCAAAGTGCACAGAAGGCGTGGGTGCGTCTGTCAATCTGAGAGGTACAGAAGAATGTCAATACAAGTGTGTAAAAATGTGTATATACAGATATATATATATATAGAGAGAGAGAGAGAGAGACAGATAGACAGGTAGATAGATAGATATAGTTTATCAAAGTTGTCACAAGACAAGAATGGTATTGTTTTGGTGTTAGGACAACTGTGATGAAAGGTTTTGATCCACTTCAAATACAACTGTCTATATATATATATATATGTGTGTGTGTGTGTGTGTGTGTGTGTGTGTGTTTATTTTTTCTTTTTTTTTTTTTTTGGTATTTTCACCAAACTTGTGTGTGTATGTTTATGTATTTTTTTTTAAATTGCTAAATAATTACTATAAACAGTAAACATTTTTTTTTTTGTAACTACATGCACTGGGCACTGTGTTCTCCATTTTTTGATGTAGTGTCTAATGAATGATCTGTGATGCGTATAGTATTGACTAATGTGTGTATGATTTAAAAGCTTTGTTTGATTTTGAGTACAGGTGAAATGGTTTTGAAGCAATTGTTTGATTTTGCCAAAAGAGTCAGGGGTTCTGTGAATTTAGTTTGAACATTTGGATTTGTGTTTAAGGTTTTGAAAAATTGAGTGATGGTTTCAAAAAATCTGTTTTAGCAATTCAGAAAAACTGTAATATGTTTAAAAAATGTCCTCATAAAGACAAAAACAAACAAAAAAACCCCGGAAATAAGTTTAGTCTGGCAAATACAGAAAAGTTGCTGCTTATGGAAAAGTACATATCTGTTCATTTCTGAGGGAGCCTAACACTAACCTGCACAATATGCTGTTCAGGGGGACCGGAAACCATAGCGGTGCCCCTGGTTAGGCCTAAAATAGCCAAGGTACCAGCACAAAAATGTGTGTGTGTGTGTGTTTGTACAAGGAGCAGGTATGTGTGGTTCAGTTATACCGTAGGTTTTAGGAACAAAATGTCCCCACAGAGATAGAAATTCCTTGTCCTTGTGGGGACATTTTTTGGTCCCATGAGGAAACAAGCTTATAAATCATACAGAATGATCTCTTTTAAAAGTCTTGCAGAAAGTTGAGTGGTATTTTTAAGGTTTGGGTTAGGGTAATGTGATAGAAATAGTTTGTGTAGTATAAAAATCATTAAGTCTATAGAACATCTCCATAAAACATGGAAACACAACATCTGTATGTGTGTGTGTGTACAAATGTGTATAATGACATAGTTATTAAAACGTAAACATGATTTATGAGGAAACTTCCAACAGAGAGCCCTCTTAACCCACACATACCAACAAATATGTGTGTGCGCGTGTGTTTGTATCTTGTTTGTAAAGAGAAGAAGGAATTGTATTAAATATATATATTAAATATATATTTTTATCATACCCTCATTGTGGAGCTGTGCTACAACTGAAATCCTAAAAGTGCCCTTACTTATGTAAATTAATTATACAAAACCTGTTTATTTCACTACAATGCAGCAATGCAAACTTATTGCATTAGAAGCTGAACTGTTTTTTTTTAACTGGTAGTGTATATGCATGCATAGTTATTTAGTGACACGTCATCTATATTTATACAGTTATGAAGTGACAAACACTTGAGTGTTGAGCTTGAGACATCCCCCATCAAGAGACATTTCTGCATCAGTTTAACTTTACTTAGTAAGTAACCTTTATTTAACCAGGATAAGGACAATACCTGTTCAAGGATGCAAATACATATCAATGATTATAAAAAAAAAAAGTGTGAAGGCCATCATACGCTTAAAGGTGGTAGTTTAGCCTGAGAACATGAGTCTGGTAGACATATGAGCCCCTTAAAATGTTCTCATATGTCAGGTGTCATTATATATTTCAGCATATAAGTAAGGACATTTGGTCCTCACAAGCACAACTAAACAAGTACACACACATTTGTTCAAGTCACTTACCCACTGGGCCTCTCAGTCACATCTCAGAGGCTTCTGTTCTCCATTGGGTAATCAGTATCCTGTAACCATTTCACATAATAGCACTGCTTAGATTTGTGATATAAACATAGAAAACATACACACAAGCTTAATTTCATCCACAGATCCCTCTTATTAACAAAGAAATATGGACGGAGAAGTAAGTTTAGTACATTTGGTGCTCATTAGGGGTAAAGATAGGGAAGGAAAAATGAGAAGAGCTTAGGTTAAACAGCAGAAAAGTCTTTATCTCTGCTTCCTCAGCTTTGTCTCATTTAACAGTAAGCACCATGATTGATGATATTAGTTCAGTTATGATGTAAAAAATGACTGCTGAAAAAGTCTAAATTTAATGCAGCATAATTTAAATCTTTTAGTGAGTGAAGATAAAAAGAGAAAATAATAAACAAGAGGATGACTGTTTTTGCTAGTAGGGTGAGAAAAATAAGGAATTGTGAAGAGGAATGATGAGAGGAATCAAAGGAATTGGGAATATGTGGAATAATCAGATCGGATGACGAAGTTTCTTTTATTACTTTTATTTGTTAAAGGTGAGTTCATGGATCACTCATGTAGTACATGACATTCTTAATATTATGATTAGCTTAGTTACTGTTGGTTTTTTTGGATGTGAAAGCACTTTTTGACAGCAAACTTTGCAACAGCGATATTAGAAAATCCATCAGAAATCAACTCCAAAAGTAAAATGGCTGCCTGTTTAAGCCTCGGATTCAAACATCTTCTTCCTGCCACCCATGCCGGCCTTATCCTCAATGTTCTTACGCCAGTCTCCCACTGCCTCCTTATCCTAAAATAATAATTGATGAAAGAATTTCAAGATGAAAAATTACAATTGACATAACTACTTTGCCAGGTATGGGTTTCTTTATTTCCATAGCGTGCACTCACCTCCTCCTTGACCTCTTTCTTGACCTGTTTGAGGTTGGCTCTTAGATCCAGAGACACCTTGTGTTTGGAGCCCAGCAGGGCCTGCAGCATGGCATCAGCAGACATACGTACTTTCTTAAGAGCGGGTTTCTTGAATTTACCTATCAGGTCCTGAACCTTTATCTTCAGATCCTCAATCTAAAAAAACAAGCAGTGTTATTTGCTGAAAGTCAAACCCATTATGGTTAAACAAATGAGAGAACAGAATCCATGTCTTTTAAAACCTCTTTTTCGCTCTTGGCGACTTTAACAGACAGGTCATATCTCTCTTCATCCACCACATCAATCTTCTGATGAATCTCTTTGCAAAGATCCTGACCACAGAGAAAACATTTAGCAGAGTAAAATACTGCAATTATAAAAAAAGTTTTCATGAATGTGTGAAGGGCTGTCACAAAAGAGTAGTATCTGGAAGTAGTATTTGTAGGTATTTGTTATAATGCATAATGTACGTTAGCTCTATTGTTTATAATACATTATATACTACATTATATAACAGTTTTGTTCAAAGAATGATTGCATCATTGCTATTATATATGTATTTTAAGTCATTTTAAAGTTAATTTTAAAGTTTACTTCATTACAATTTTCTTTTTTTATAATTATCTGATTACACGATTAATCGGTACTCGATTACCAAAGTAATCGTTAGTGACAGCCCTACATGTGTACCTGTAATTCCTGCACTGAGCCAGGCAGAGACAGAGGAGGACATTTCTCCTCCATATAACGAACTCTTTCCTCTTCTATCTGCTTCACCTCAGCCGCCAGCAGGTCCTTGGCTATACCCAGTATCAAACTCTAGAACAAACAAGGGGGAAAAGACACATGCAACAAAACACACATCTCTAGACTAAACACAAACCGAACAGACTCAAATGCTCATGTTTACCTTGAGGTGATGCCGACGGCTTGAGGTCATCTTTTTTCTGTTAGGATTTTAGGAGAGTAATAACATATTTCAACACTTTAGAAATTAATCTGTATTTGTGATTGATATTTCCTGCTGAAGATGCGTTTACAGACTTACTCAGACATGATGGCAGGTTTGTTGTGCTTTTCTGTTAGGAAACATAAAGAACAGGGTGAGACTGCCTTAAAGAGTGATTGTCCAAGCATTGTTTGACGGTCAACACATTGAGCAAACCATGTTTTTGGTGATGGTCAACTTCTCACTAGCTAATATGTTAATTACACATATGCCCTGAAGAAACCCTGGACAAGCTGGCTTGCAGTCAAGTAAAAACATATCATCTCAAAATTGAAAAAATTCTGCAGTGCAGTTTCCCTAAGCTCTTCTCTGCTGCGTTCATCACATACACCCCGTATTCAGTTACAGCCACTGAGTACTGCTATCAACAGTCATCACTTTTAACACTGTAAACTACAGCCATAAACAAGTCACACTCCTCCACACTCAATTAACACTCTCATTCATTACACAGAGAATATCCAACCAATCACACGCAAGAATATCAAGTTAATGTTGGTTAATGAAGTAATTAACTTCTGGATTCACTCATGTATACATTATTTACACCAAAAACTGACTGACAAAAAGGAATATGTGGTGAGCATATAATATGGACAGCTGCTGTACAAACATTTGTTGGTCCTTACGTTGATCCTTATGGGATGAATAAGTCATAGGGCTATGCTGCTATGTTTCACCCAGTACTAGCATTTAGCTGCATGTGACATAAATGTGAGTGAAGCAGAAAGCTGATATCTGTGTGTAAAATTATCCGAAGTGTTGAATCAAGAGTAAAGGGCTTAAGACATTAATCAGAAACTGTATCAGGCAACAGATCAGCCATGCAGAGGCTGCCTCGTTCCTCTGCCTCTCTTTTGCGTGTGCCTTCTCTTTCAGTAATAGTATTTAATATCCTCAAAGTCATACAACTTCTCTTTCTTAAAAATTCCTAAAACCCATATGTCCAGAATTCCTCAAGATCTATAACTGGAGTCTAGCTGCAGTGATGAGCCGGGTGATGGATTGACAGAGACCTCAGATTTCAGGGTTATTGAAATGTTAGCACACAGTGTTCCCTCAGCTCTGCTACATTACCCATATTATGTTATCTTGATAATATATGGACATTTTTCTGGATTTCAAACATTCTTCATTTAAATAGGTCATTCATAAGCCATTAACATTTTCCCTTGGGAGTGACAGCTAACCTCAAATTACTCCAAGAGGATTCCTCACTTTGGAAACAAGTGTCTGATAAAAGACAACACTGCATGAAACACAACATGCAAGAGGATGCTTAGGGTTAAAATAAATACTCTAAACATCTGCTGAATAGAAGAAAGGAAGCAAACTTAATTTACTAATCACTGAATATATTTATATATATATATATATATATATTTATATATAGAAATAAAACAAATAATATAGAAATATAATATAATATAGAAATAAAACAAATAATACTAAAAACACATGATAAAACACATCCTGATAAAACACAGCCATATTATATATATATATATATATATATATATATATATATAGCCATCTTGGTCAAAAATGAGATAATGATACTGAGTGAATACTCTCCACACATATTATACGTCCATCAAATACTTTTTCTTAAATTTCGCTAAAATATCAGCCTCAGCCCAATCAGACGTACTGGTACTTACATAGAAACCTATACATCTGAGCCTGATAAAAATGCATTTCTTAAAGAAAGACGTCAGATGGATTTAGCTGGTTTTGTATCTGAACTCTTCATATATATATATATATGTATGTATCTTATAGAAATAAAACAAATAATAATAAAAATTAAGAATTAATTTTGTGCAAGTTAAAAAACATACCAAAGTTCAACAAGTAGAAGAGCTTGCACACATAATGGTAGAAGATTCTTACAATTTTTTCAATCTTTTCAATTTTTTCTTCTATCATGTGTGAGAGCTCCTCTTTTTGTTAAACTTATAAAGAATCTATACAGCCATCCTAAAATACATCCAACAATTATACAGCATGTGTAAAAGGCCAGAAACATCTCACCTTTAAGAAAATCTGGGTAACAGGACAGACCAGGAACTGCAGGCGGCCTCTGTACTGAAAGAGGGTTTTGATAGCATTCTGTGATGGCTCAGCAAAACCCTTTAACTGTTTATGGAATTAGCATCCAGTGCAGACCAATGAGACTTCATCCTGTTGAAAGGCAATATTACCCCTCCCAACCTCACACATATAAATAACCCTTGCTTTCAAGATTGTTTTTCTTGTTTTATTGCTTATTTACTTTACTCGGTACCCTAATGAGTTACTGCACTCTGAAAAGCATAAATCACCATAGGAGACAAACATTCAACCAAAAACACACATCTACTTAAAGAAGCAATGTGAATAAGTGGCAGTTTTAGTTGGTCAGTATCATTTCGATAAAATACATTTTCTTTTTCTTTCTTTAATTCTTTGTTGGTCTTTCTTTCTTCCGTTTTGGTTATAAAACACTGACAGAATTTTGGTACTGCATGTTGTGCCTTAAAATTATGATGTGGGCAATTTTGAAGAGCAAAAATAATTTAAAAGATTCAAATATTAAAGATTCAAAATTGTCAGCACCAGAACCACATTCCACACAGTTAATTGTTCGTCACAACAGTTAAGTGTTTAGAGTTCATCGAGCAAAAGTATAACATTCCTACATTTCTACAATTTAGAGAATTTGTCATGTATACTATGAATCTGTTAACTACATATACTACTATTCTGCTTATTCCTTCTGTAACCACTGTATTTTAAACACCACTGCAGTGCAGCAGTTGCATAAAATTCACGACATGAGCCAAAAATATACTAGTCATCCTCAGGAGAAACTGTATCCATCAAGCTTGACTGACCTTTCATTTAGTAGACAGTTTCCGTGGGCTAGAGACTTTGTGACCCAGCGGGCTTCTAATTCCAAGGGGTGGGGGGTAAGAGGATGTGTCAAAGCTGTCATCAACATGTGTGTACAGGTGTGCATGTGGACATGTGTGCATTAGTGTGTGTGTGTGGTGGCTTTGATGCTAGCTGTGACTCTATGAATGATCTCAGTTTGAGACCCCAATTGGCGCTGCCAGTCCAACCCCGATAGAAACAATCCTGAAATAGTTAAGACATGACGTCAGACCAATTTTACCCATTAACGCTTCCACATTAACTCTTTCAGCGCCAGTTATAGCGCTCAGAAAAACATTCAGAGACACAAACTTGGTGGATGTATTTGAAGTTTATAATTGCTCAGCAGATCATTTTTGACAAGCTATTTTGGCTTTTTAAATTTATGAATAAATAAGAACATTTATGCTGTGCTCATTCCAGCAGCTGTGTCATGGAAATGCTACAGTGTTTTAATAAAATGTCTTCATCAAGAAAACCATATTTCCAGCAAATTCATGTAACCCATAATTATAGTCTTTATCCTTTAAAAGAAATAACAGTTCAATCTGTATTCAAGAACAGTGACTTGTCATAATATTTAAATCAGGTACATGAATTGATTCTAAAAAAAGTAAAACAGATTACCCCTTTGCTAATTGCTGGTTGGCCAGACTAGTTCTTTAGACACAGTCTTAACATAGTGGTTATGTTAAAGCAACTGGCCCCCGGTTTGTTTCATCAGCTGTTCAATCAGAGCGATGATATGACCCTTCTCATTTGCAATGACTGTATGTATGAGCAACCAGATCCTCCAAACATACTGATTCTCATAAAAGATGAGACATAAAAGATGAGGGGTTTTTATACACCCCTAGCTCAGCTATTTTAGGCAGGTTGACAGATGTTCTGATATGACCTTGCTATAAGAATATTTAAATATATATATATATATATATATATATATATTGCTATATAAAGCAATTAAATCATACTTACTTCAACCAAAAATGGATAAAGAGCGCACATAACAATTTCACCGCTGAACCGTAACACAGGAAATGTGCTTGCAAATTATCAGTTTGCTAAAATCAAACAAGAAAGTCACTACTTCCTTCTAACACTTTAGGAAGTGATTTATTAATTTAGCAAAAAAGTATTTGACCTACAACATTTGGTCTTAATTCCATCACAAATCGTGATTAATAGCAATTAATCGCATTCAAAATAGAAGTTTATGTTTACATACTGTATGCGTGTGTACTGTGTATATTTATTATGTATCTATAAATACACACACATACATGTATATATTTTAAAAATATATATGTATGTATATATGTTCATTCTTTCGTATAATTTATATTATATATAAATATACAGTACTGTGCAAAAGTCTTAGGCCACTAGTATTTTCATCAGCTAAAAATGGTTCAAAGTCAGTTGAAGTCAGTCTTTTGCTGTAGTGTGTCAGTGGGAAATATCAGTTTACATTTCTAAACATTCATTTTGCCATTAATTGTAATAATCCAGTGAGATTTTTGTATGGAGCACAGGCTGTTGTCAGACTCCTTGTGCAAACAGAGATCTGATCTCTCCATCATTCAATCCAGTCTGTTTTAAGAAACAGAAAAAACGGAGACAGACTAAATCCAGAAGAACTGTGGCAACATCTCCAAGATGCTTTAAGAGACCTACACCTACAAAGCTACAGTACTGTTAAAATTTTTAGATAGTTAGGCACATAAAATGAGGATGCTGTCAAAAACAATGTCATAAATAGATTTTCTTTATCAATGAACTTCTATTAACTAAAATAAATGCACAGTACTGTAAATATTTTATATATAAATCTAACTTATTCCTCCTTAATATATACATGTGTGTGTATTTATTTATTTTTTCATTTATTTTTTAATTTTGCAGCCCTAATTGTGAATATCATCAAAGCTATATGACACACAGGATGGATTTTTGGAAAGGAAACATTAAAAGAGAAAAGAGAATTATGGAGAATCAATAAATGTGAACCTGGACCACAAAACCTTAAGTCAGTCAGACTGAATAAATAAGCTTTCCAATGGTGTATGGTTTGTTAGGATAGGACAATAATTGGCCGAGATACAACTGTTTGAAAACATGGAATCTGAGGGTGCAAAAAATCAAAATATTGAGAAAATCACCTTTAAAGTTGTTCAAATGAAGTTCTTAGCAATGCATATTACTAATCAAAAATAAAATTTTGATTTAATTACAGTAGGAAATTTACAGTAGGAGTCTTTACTTTATATCCTAATGATTTTTGGCATAAAAGGAAAATAGATCAATATACCCATGCTTACGACTGGTTTTGTGGTCCAGGGTCACAAATTATAAATAATTTACTGCCATTTTGTGAATAATATTTAATCATGTAATCCATAAACGGTAACTGTAATCTGATTATGAGCATTTTAACATTTTATATAATCCAGTTATGAGTACTCAATTTTTGGAATCTGATTACATTATCCAGATTACATGTAATCACTACCCAGCACTGCCCCAAAATATATCAATCTAAATAAATAAGACAGTTTCGAGACAGTACAGCTATGTGGCATTAAGCCCAGTGGTCGACATCTATATTATTCACACTATTCACTGAGCCCAGCCCAATAAATCATAGTTGTACTCCAAATAATTTTGACATAGCCTAATGAAACTTTAGAGAATGTCAAAGGGCTGCTCTCAGATACGCATACTGATGTCTTCTAGCTTACATGTAAGGCTTTTATAAAGGTCAAAGCAAGTTGGGT
>JAHKKF010511584.1:0-10269 GCA_019740295.1 Labeo calbasu
TACTGTATCATGGTCCATAGAGCGGCCTGAAGTGTGCATATGAAACGGACTCGCTGTCTCGGTCAAAAATGAGAGGCCGTGTTTGGAAATGCGTGTCTAAAAGTGGAGTGGAATGCCAACACGTTCTCACTCCTAACTCGTCACATATTGACGCTCGGTCAGGACCCCTTTGGCATCAATTCTTGACTCTCAGGGTACCCCTTAGCGTCATTTTTTGACCTGCAGGGTCCTCCAGTACTTTACATAAGAAACCATTGGCGTCAATGTCCTGACACGAAAGGCACTGGAAATTTTATCGTATGTTTAAATTGTATAATGGGTAATAATATTGCTATTATTGCATATATGTTGGGGTGTGATTATTATTATTTTTTTCCTCATTGCAAATAGTCACAACAGTTTCATTTATATTACACTATTTGCAAAATTAACCCAACCCCTGCCCCTAAACCTAATTTGTCAATAAAACACAATATATAACAGGCAGATATAACTATCATCATTTATTCAAAAAGTGTTAATATTCCAAGGGTTCCGAAGCAAAACGATTAATTTGTGAGAAGAATAGACGCAGTCTCCGTCTCCGTCCACCGTCCTGTGTGCTGCACTGCAGTCTGTTCCCGAATTCAAAAAATGAAGCAAATCTTGGTTGTGAAATGCTATTGGCTCTTGGATGTCTCGTGACCGATAGCGTCATGTTCGGGAGTATCTTTTTTGAATGAGATGTGAGCGTGTTAACGGAGCGGGAACATTTTCAGCGATTAAAACCTTCTGTTATTCGCATACCGTACGGCTTCAGAAGACTCGGAATGCAACAGGACTTGTTTGTAATGCTTTTATACTGCTTGTTTATGGTCATTTTATGCAGTAAATTCCTGTGACTGTACTTATATTTGCCTGTTGCGTGTTTTACTTATATTTTGCCTCTTTATATTGTTCAGAAGTGGGTAGGTTTAGGTTTTGGGTGGGGTATACAATTAAAGTATACATTTATATAAAATAATTTCCATTTTTACAAATGCATGCAAACAATTAATTAAGACGAATAACTGAAAACAATGGAGGACCCTGCGAGTCGAAAAATGATGCTAAAGGGGTACCTTGAGCGTTAAAAAGTGAAAAAGTTCAGAACGTGTTGCAAATGCAGCCACTGTCAAACATACATAACTGAGAGCTTAATTAATTAACATTAATATCAACACCAACATACCTGAACAAGTGTAACAGAGTTTACTGATGTCCAGATGTGTGGTCTGGTTGCTGATGGGATTGTTGATCACACAGCTGTAGGTGTTTTTATCCTGATATTCCACCTCCAGAGGTAGAGAGAGACTGATGTTGAGATCACTGATACTGGACAATAAACTGTTTCCTTTGTACCAGGAGAGAGTCACATGACCCGCATTCACAGCTGAACACACCAGTGAACAATTCTGCTGTGATGATGATGATGAACAGTTCCTGGTAATGTAAGGAACAGGCAGACGAGCTGAAAAACATGAGAGAATAAACAAAAATCTGAGTAAATCTAAGCAAATCTTATGTTCAGAGTAGTATGTTGATGGTCACTGAGTGTTTCTGTCATCTCAAACTATGAAACAAGTGCACATTTCAGTATGTCAATATTTAAATGAATATTTATAGTTCAATACTAGTTAAGCTTGCCACAAAAATTGTATTTTCACCTGTCCAGCAGAAAAGCAAAAATGTGGCATTGCACTGTAATAAATCAAGAATATATAAATGACAGGACAAATGATCTACTCACTATAGACAGAAACACTGAATGTTTTTAATGACCATTTTGCTCCAGTTATCTCTAGTTCATAACATCCACCATGTTGAGTTGTGATGTTTGTGATGGTCAGAGATCCAGTTTGATTGTCCAGCTTCAGTCTGTCTCTGAATCTCCCATCAGCACCATTAAATGTGGAGAAGATTCCATGAGCTGTATCAATTTCAGCGATGAGGGATGTTTCAGCTCCAAATTTCCACAGTATGTCATCGTCTTTACGTATTTCAGTAACATCCGTGTAAAAAGTTACAGAATCTCCTTCACTCACTGACACTGACTCAGCAAACACACCTGATGAACATAAAAAAAAGGCCTTGTTGGTTAACAAATCCTGAAATCCGGTTGATTTTGTACCTACTATTGAATTGAAGGACACTGAAACAACAAAATTAATCTAATGTGTTGTTCCATTTTCTGAAAATGGCCGGAAAATAACCAGAGGGTTAATTTGTCTGAGAATAACTAACAAATGCACATCTTGTAACTATCTAACTAGAAAATGAGAAATTTATAACTTACCAGTCAGACCCCAACAACACAAATAGAGCAAAACAAACGTGCAAAACATTTTCTTCGACAGTTCTGTGGAAAGTGTCTGTGAAAAGATCTGCTGAAATATTCTGCTGAATATTTCCTCCAGCAGGGTTTCCACCTCATTCAATACCCCCCCACCCCCAACACACACATTTAATGTCAAAAAAGTTAATCATCTTGCCAGTAACTGGTTTACCCCTACGACTTATGACATGTGACACACTGAAAGTGAAACTGATGTGGTCTAATTTTCTTTAGAAACATTGTTTGATCTGTGGATGGATGAAGTGCTTTTGCAGAAAAGTGGCTATTTGTTTGTGTGTTTTATTTGTAGGTGAAGGGCTTCGTCTTCCTGTTCTGCTATTGACAGACATAATTTTATGTTTGATTTAAGTAAACTCTATTTTGTTTTATAGGGGTTTGTTTTGTTTTTTGTTTGTTTTTAATTTATCTCAACATTTAGGTTCTAGATGTGGTAATATATGCTTAATCTTGTTCAGCTCTGGATCTAATGTCATAAACCAGAACAACAGCAGCCACGCCCACCAGAGCAGTGATAATCAATCGGATCGCAACTGTAGTAGAATCACAACAGCGGACAGAGTCTGAGGAATAAAAACATCAAACTGATGAGATCAGATCAGCTCAACCACGGGCATGAACACATGCACTATAGACCTACTTGAACACGTCGGACAAAGTTGAGTATTGTTGAGCTGTTTAGTTTGGTTAGTGAATGAATAAACCACAATACAGCCGAAGGAATCATCCAGACACTCAATTAGAGACTGCACGCTACCATGACAGAACAGGGCGCGTGAGTGTGTGAACCCCAACACGAAACCAAAACTTGAACAAGACATGAGATGAGTGCCAAGATGCGAACACCACGCTCCAACATGAAACAATAAAACAACAGTGTGAAATTTCCAGCCACAGCCTTTAACCATTTTCCTCTGCTGAGTTTTTACTGTTTTAATGCTATAGCTATAACAAACACTTTTAATAACATTAGTAGGTTCCCATTGCAGTGGCTGACTTGTAGGTCAAATCAGGTCAGATGTGTCCAAAACTCTAAAATTGTCCATATTAATAACACAGGTGGCTCTGCTTAATGCATGCATTAACAAGACCCTGATATTTTTCACGTAATTCAGGATGAATCAGGATGATGTTCATTAAGTTGTTCAAGATCCATAACTTTTGAACATAACAGAGATCATTCACCTTTACGTGCATTGACACAATCTGCACATTTCAGTTTTATTTCACATTATGAATTGGATGACTTTCAAGTCTAATGTTAGTAACAGAAAAGAAGAATGTCTAAAATTAAAAATAATAGCTCTCCGTTGATCACTGATGTTTCCTGTTGAGCTCATAGTGTTTCTATGCTACTTTAGCAACTCTTTTTCTAAAAACCCACCAGATGGCGCCATTTAGAAGTTAAATCAATATCATTGAAAAGTTATGACCAAAGTAGAAAGTTGTAAGTGTCAGTCAAAAATATAATTTATAGCGATTAAAAGTCGATCTGTAGCATTAATAACTGTCTGTCTTCACAGATTAAGGTCTGTCGTCTGGTCCTACAGCAGGAGGATGTGCCACTTGTTGTCCTGACATTGTGATTTACTATCACTGCATGCACAAGCATGACAGAATGGCAAGCATTACATATATATCTTATTTAAGAAAAAAATATATACAAAGGTAACACTTTACAATATAGTGCCACTAACATTAATTAATGTTTAACTAATGCACAGATAATCATGAGTTAATGTATAACTTATGAAGAACTATACCATTAATGATTACTGCATCAGCAACAAATAAACATTCTATGTGATTCATAGATTAAGTAATCAATAAATTATTATTAGTTAAATGTGTCATAATGTACTGGATTTAAGGAGTTTTGTGGTTGTAATAAAAAATATTCCAGCTTATTTGAATTTCACAGAGCACTTATAGGCCACTCTAGTGGACTTAAAATGCAACTTTATGTATTTTTTTCCACAAGGGGGCATCAGAGACGCTTATTGACCCAGTTTAGTATTTTATTATTTAATATAACCTGAAATTGTGCCTCTTAATGCTTATTTTCATAATAAAATCCAGAATTTAAGATCAATAAAATAAAAATCACCAAAGAGGAGGTCAAGGTCAGGTCTGACGTTAAGGTCAATCCCAGTCAAGTCCTTACAATGAGCCAGTAGAAATCTCTTTTTGAAGGGAAACGGCAACCTGCCTGATCTGTAATAGTGGGTGGAGGGTAGACATTAATGTCATTGTGTAATGATATTGTACATTAATGTGATTTTTATTAATTCTTGGATTTTGTTGTGTTCAAATACACAAGGCCCTTTTTGAGAAAACTGCTTTGAATCTCTTTTTTCTCTCTCTTTAGCTATACGAATAATCATAATAAACTGTAGAGTCTTTTGCATTGCAGTCCTTTGTATACAGGGAGCAGTGCTGACTGTCCAGGTGTTGGAAATTAATTTTCTCAGCCTCACCAGCTGCTGACTGTCTGTCAGGAAGGTGATGACCCACTGACAGATGGAGGATATTTGGTCATGAGAATATCTGAGCAGATGGTATGCATAAGTCCCTGGTGTTTCAAACTAACGGTTTGCCTACCAAAGTGTCCAGCAATGTCCTTCAGGTGGGCCAAAACCAGTGTAGCATCTGGACCAATCAGACATACAGTTATTTGTTACATTTAACAAATAGTCTTTAAACCCAACAAGCCAGCTATATGTTGGAGCTCTGGAGACAACCCCCCAAAGCAACTACCACCCCAAAAGGGCTCAGTTGCCAGGACGACCATCTGATAAGAGGTTTTATTGCTCGATGGAATGCGAGCAGAACACACTGCATTTGCCTCTAGAAATGGACTCTTTCCCATTCAATCACGGACAAACCTTTCTTTGACCTTCCTATCACACATAGCCCAGGTCATTGTGTACAGTATTACTGCATTGTATTTTAAATTTTGTCTGTTGTATTTGTATTCGTCTTTCTACTGTTTCAGTAATGCGTTGTGATAGATGACTAGCCGTATAACCCACTCATGCCATGTTTGGTCTCTCTAAATGTTTATTTTAATCATCTAAATAATGGTGTATATTATATGTTGATACCTTTGCAACATATCAGTGTTTTAAAAATCCTGAAAATGTAAAAATCGAATTACATATGCAAAATACCATGCTCACAGACAAAGAGTTGTAAACTTTCCCTCCAAAGGTGACAGTTACCATTGGTTCTTGGACTTTATGGAAGCGCAGCCTCCGGAGACTTTAAATGCTTCTCTTGTCTCTTTTACCCTCTCTCTTCACTCTTCTTCAGCTCTTTTTCTTCCGATTGCTGCCCATGTGGAGCAACCCATGGGGATGAAGGATGAGGATGAATTCCAGGGTTGAGTGAAAGTGTCTGGCTCTTTGTGGTCGAGAGCCACAGCTCTCTCTTCCGTGTTTTTTTAGCTTTATTCACTTGTCTGACATGAGTTCTTTCAGAACCTAAGAGGATGAGGAGGATGAGCTAGAACTCGTCGGGTCTCTAAGCTGCGCCAGGCCTTGCGGCCTTGTCTTTCCATTCCCCGAAGACCACAGGACTTCAGCTGGGTCCCTCTCAGCTCTTGGTTGTTCTTCAATTTTCACATGGGAAGAAACTCCCAGTCACCATCGAGTCAGAACATCTTTGGAGTTCATCACTCTTCAGACCCGGAAGAACGTGATCGTGATTCCAAAACCACCACTGCTCCAAACCATCGAGACTTTCACCCGAGACTGCATTCGGACACTTGTTCATCGACCAAGGCAATGCAAGTATCGTACATTTAACTAAACAAAACTGAGGTTTAGTATAAGCTGTAGACAGCACTGATGGTTTTACTCAGGTGGCTAACTGACTCTTTTCATAGCTTCATTTCCTTGTCTCTCTCTAACTGCTTCTCACTGACCCTTCCCTCATGTATGAGTGATTTTATGTTTGTTTGTTTAGATTGGTTATGTGTTAGTCCTTCGTTAATAAAACTCTTGTGCACAAACTACATGAGTTTTGATTCTGATTCTGCCTTACAAATTAATGTCTCTTTACGATTCCAATTTGAGCTACATGCTCCAATGCAACAATACTTTAAGAAAGATATTTTCTGTGGCCAAGAAAATATAATTTCTTAGAGTTTATATAAAAATTATATTAGTTATAATTAGTTAGTTAATGGAAAATTAATTCTGCTCCAGTTACTACTGGCAGCTGATATAAATAATTGTAATTAATCATAATTAATTGTAATTATTTATATACATTTTCCCTTTTGAGCTAATTCGCAACACCAGTCCCTCAAATGACTTCATGACCACAGATGTTAGGCCAACAGGTCTCTAGTCATTTTGTAACCGGGTGAGTGAGACGAGAGGCGAGCAGATCCACTTGCGAGCTTTTATTGAAGGGACGAGACAGATACATGGTCGAACAAGCAGGGTCAAACAGGAGCAAACAGGAATATCACAGGCGAGACGTAGAGAATAAACCAATAACACGAGCGAGAGTCCAGAAGGCAGGCGGCGAGCAGGCGAGACGAGAAGGGCCAGGCGAGGGAACGCAACACTGGGAACTAGGAACTCGGAACAAGGAAACTAGGGAACGCTAATAGAAACACAATAACACTAACAACTCACAATACTCAGTGGCCTGCATGGGGAAAGTCTTAAGGCACAGCTTTAACCAAGGATATGGTCAGTGTCTGCAATTGCCAATGGCATCATATCTGTGGTATCCTTGGTTTTTAAAACACACAAATGTGGAGGAAATATTTGCAGAGTCTATCAAGCCACAAATCATTCCATGCTTCTTCACAGTTTCATCAAACTACGCCGTTGTTGTTGTTTTGAATTGCATACTGTGCCTTTAAGTGCAGGTTATGAGAGAAGAGGAAGGGCGTACAGGGTGTTAATGGTTGTGTAGAGACAGTCAGACCGGGTGTGAGGTGTGAGACCGGGCTTTTCTAACCTGCCACAATGCTGATGCTTCTTGTATCTGATGATGGCTTTCAGGCCTTTCCAAACTGATGCAGCGTCATTGGCTGAAAATTGTTTTTTCAGCTTTTCAGAATAGCTATTTCTGAGCCACTCTGGTCTCTTTTATAAGTGGGGTTCTGGTATGTTTGCAGAAGGCTTTATCCTCACTCCTCATCCTACTCCAGGGTATTTGAAATACTGACACCCATGCAGCACTTTAAACTGGAACTAGTGTGGATGTAGGATTCTGAATTGGAACTGGATCCAGGACATTGCACGGTGAATGACAGATAGTTAGGATGGTTGCTTGGCTTAGTAGGTACAATGTTTTCATTACCCAAATAAAGCATTAAACATACAAATCTAATTAAACAGAACTGTATTGTAGAAACATGACATTAAAGTTTATAAGTAGTTTCACACTAATTCTCACTGGGAGAAGACTTCTAATGACAGCTTTCATCTTGTCCGTCTTACCTCTGACAAACAGTGTGGCGAAGTGGAACAAAATTAGCATCAAATCATTTGTATACTGGCAGAGGGTAACAGTATTTGCAAATAATGTGCATTTGAGTATTGTAGCAGATCAAAAACATGCACTGATTTACACTTTTCAACACATTTGAGATGTTTATCAGTCTCGTTTCTATTTTTCAAAATGAGTATAACATCAGTGTGACCTATGACCACAATCATTGATGTCTGGTGCTTGGTTCCTTTGTACGTTATGGCTAATATTACAAGGGAGGACTCATGAATGCCTTGCATCAAAGTACTAGAGTAAATAATGATATTTTGAATGTGATTTCTGGATACACATATTCTTCAATCAGAAGCTTTTGTAGGCTACTTGATTATGAATTTTGGATCCACGTATCATTTCAACAAGCGATCTTAACTTGAAACACAACTGCCAGTTTTCATCGTCAAGTGAATTTTTTTCTATCCCAATTAGTAACAGCAGCAACTGTTTTTCATATAATTTACTACCTTGATAAAGTATCAAATTCTTAAAAAAAATAACTCTTACAAATCTAACATTTGAATGGTAGTTAAATATGATAACCATGCTTCTGTTTTCTCCCTCTGTGTCAGACACAGTTTCTCAACATGGTTTAACGTTTCCTTAGATTAAAGAGTACTCTCACCTGCAAACTGAACACATCTCCTCTGAATACCCATCCTCGCCTACAAGAAGTTTGTCCACCCAACAGCTCAAACCACACTTCTTAAGAAAACCAACCGCAGCAGGTTTCAGTTTGACTCAGAAGCTGAGCTTAAGTAAAACAGTTACTGTGACATGGCAGTCAGTTTTAACTTTGTAGTTTGTTTGTTTTTTTTCCATACACAAGTGAGAACTGAATAAATATATACAACAATTTAAAAATCCCTGTAGTGTTAGGCTCAACTTTACAATAAAGCAGTTCATAAAACATAAAACATCCAATATTCACACTGTATTCTTCTACTTTTTTTAAAATGTTTAACACAGACAACTACCGTTCAAAAACTATGAATGTTAAATGATAAAAATAAAGAACATTAACTACAGTTAAAGAATAGTTTTAATAAGCCCTAATAAGTGCCAGAAAAGCATTTATGTGTAGCTATACGTGACGTGCATTCTGTGTGTGTGTGTGTGTGTGTGTGCGTCAGGAGTGTCGTTAGATTCTGTCGGGGAGGATTCACAAACTAGACAAACATGTTGCAGCGAACAGTGTTATTGGATCAGACTTTTCGCTGAAGAAAATTTTTTATTGAAGAAAATGTTACTTATTGTTTTGTTCTTTTTGTGCTGGTGGAGTCTGACTGGTAAGTCATATAAACATTTTACAACTTAATTTCTTTCCATTTACGGCTAATAAAGCTTCTGCTACTGTTGGAACTAGCCTGTTTTCATTGATGTTATTTATCTGTTCAAGATTAATCATTATTGTGAGATTTGGATTCAGGTCTCTGTATATGATTTAAAATGTGATTTCTAGGCCTGGAAAATGTAATAAGTTATGGGGGAAAAAAGTGAAAATTTTTATATTAATTTTAGTAAATATTTCTAAAAAAGAGCAGCTTTCATAAGGTGTCTTAGGTGCATATTCTCCCTAGCAATTTCTAATTTATCACTTCGTCTTTTCTTTTGCATCTTGGCTGGATTTTTTTAGCCCACATTTAAATGTTACAAACTAGAACTGATTTCAGGCTTTGTTAACCAACAGAAGCTTTAATCTGTTCCTGGTCATGTTCTCTAGGTGTGTTTGGTGAGTCAGTATCAGTGATGGAAAGAGATTCTGTCACTCTAAACACTGATCTTACTGTAATATGTGAAAACGAAGACATACTGTGGACATCTGGAGCTGAACCACTTCTGATAGCTAGAATCAACAGAGGGAAACAAATCTTCTTCACATATGATAATGTTTCTGATGGGAGATTCAGAGACAGATTGAAGCTGGACAATCAAACTGGATCTCTGACCATCATAAACATCACATCTCAACATGCTGGACTTTATGAACTACAGTTTAGTGGAGCGAAACTGACATCAAAAACATTCAGTGTTTCTGTATATGGTGAGTAGAGATCATTTATCCCATCCTTCATAAATTCTCATTTTATCAAATAGGTGTTTTCTCATGCCACAAATGCTGTACATTGAGCTTAACTTGTTTTGAACCTAGAATATTATTTAAGGTGACAGAAACACTCACTATCAACACACTACACTAAATTATTCTCTCATATTTTCCAGCTCATCTGCCTGTTCCTAACATTATCAGAGAGTTTTCACTAAATCTTTCATCATCATCATTATCGTCACCACAGCAGAATTGTTCATTGTTGTGTTCAGTGGTGAATGTGAGTGATGTGAGTCTCTCCTGGTACAAAGGAAACAGTTTATTGTCCAGCATCAGTGTG
>JAHKKF010511585.1:0-13542 GCA_019740295.1 Labeo calbasu
CCAACAATATACAGTCGATCTGAAGGCTCAATAGTGCCTCAGCAGTGCCACAGGCTGATCGCTTACATGTCACACTTTACTGATGCTGTAATTTGTGCTAAGAGCAAGGAATTTGCTGTAATATGTGCTGCCGACCAAGTATTGAGTGCATAAATGAACATACTTTAAAGAACTTGAACTTTTCTGTTTTGCAAATCTGTTTTTTTGATTGATCTTAGGAAATATTCTGAGATACTGGATTTTTGACTTTCATGAGCTGTAAGCTCTAACCATCAAAATTAAAACAAAAACACTAAAGAAATGTTTTACTTCACGTGTAATAAATCTAGAATATATGAAAGTTTCAGATTTTAAATAAGTTACAAACAAAAAACTTTTGATGATACTTTTTCACGATATTCTAATTTTTTGAGATGCACCTGTATGTTGATGGATATTTGGGGGGGAAAATACATACTAAATTATTTATTTATTCTCTCCCAGACTTCAAAAAGAACTTCCGTGCTGGTCCAATCCGTACAGTAGACGTGTATAATGTTTTGTGCAAGACGCTGGGGATCGAACCCTTGCCCAATAACGGCTCGTGGTCTCGTGTGGAGTGTATGATGAGGAGCTCGACTGGTGCCGTACGAGCCCCTCTGATCTACAGCTGTCTGCTGCCACTGCTAATGCTGCTGCTGACGCTCTAGAATATTCCACTACTGCATTCACACTCAAGCACTGGAAAGGCAATATCAGATGGAGGATTGCAAGATCGCAAATATGAAACATATTTTATGCCTTAGTGTTTGCCATGGCGTCAGATAAATGCCAAGAAAAACATTTTTATCAGCTTTTTGCTGTACAGTTGTACATATCATTAAATGCTGATGAAGTGGAAGAAGGTATGTTGGTGTTGGATGAACCAATTTGCACATTTTCACTGAAAGATTTATATTTTAGTAAGATATGATCTTTATTATATAATTTCCACCATATTCTCCACTTGTTTTCTGTTGTTTTGCAAATTGTCTCTGTATCTACTCAGTCTTGATAACACACAGGGCAGATTGTTTTTCTGATTACTGTAAAGTTACTTGACTAGTTGGCTAGTATCGCAGTTCTGTCAAGGTATGTATTGTTTTGAATGTAAGGAATTATTTTATTATATTGTTATCATTTACATTTCTACTGTAGATTATATAACTATAGATTCTCCATCTCTTTAGTACAGGGTTTGTACTAATTTCTTTCTCAATAAAAGAAATGTATTTCCTCAATAAAAGAAAGGTTATTTCTTCTAGACCCAAAGTTTTTTGGTATTCTGTAACTACATTTCTTTCACATTTCACTGATTTAAATACTTAATATAACACTGATATTGTTTATTGTAATTTATAGGAGGACTCTTATACTGTACACGTGCTTTTACAGCAAACTATTGAGCTCTTTCGCCATCTGCTGGTCTGGCTGTGAACTTTAATTAGCTGACGTTTTAATATTTATTATGCATAATAAAATAGAAGATTTCTACTTACCTCTTTGCTGGTTTATCTATTTATTTCTAAAATATATTTGATGATGAGTTTCTTTTGAAGTTTCAATTAAGCATGGTCTCCGTAGAAATGTATTAAGACCATGATTTTTTTTTTTTTTTTCCAGAATTAACTGAATAAACCAGACACGGATATTATTTAAACTGTGATGAGGATCATGCGGCACAGTTAAAAATTAGACATCTCTCTTTTCCCATCACATATAAGATTGGAGAGACATTTGTTTATAAAAACGAAGGAATTATTTTAAAGATGGTAATAAAGTGCCTTGCAGTCGCAAGTTTTTAATAAAGTTTATCGGGTAGGTTCCTTACAAAAATAACCATGGTTTTAATATAGTAAAAGTGTAGTAACCATGTTTTTTTTTTTTTTTTTTTTTTTGCATATTGATTACCATTTTGTAAAACCACAGTTTTACTACAAATACCATGGTTAAACTATGGTTAGGATTCCAAAAGCATGGTTAATTTGTAGTTACCATGGTTTAAGTGTAGTAACGATGCTTTTTTAGTTTTATTTGTAGTGAAACCGTGGGTAATTTGGGGTAGGTAGGGAGGCCTTTACTGTTCCAATATAAGGCAGCATACATTTAGTAATTTTAAGTAATATCAATGTTATTACTGCATATTGTTTTATAATGTACTACAATACCGAGGTGCAAAAATCTCTATTTTTTTTTTTTTTTTTTTTTTTTTTTTTTGCAGTATAAACAGAAAATGTGTAAATAGCATATCGCTAATAAAATAGGCTTCTGCTATTTTTACTTAGTGTAAATAGCCGCTGCCATATTCTACTGACCATATGCTTTCGCATAATGATAAGCCAGCTCGTAAATTTCTGGTCATTTTATATGTGCTATATATAGGTGGAGTTTCTGAGACTGCTCTCCTGCCTCATTCTCATCGAAGACTGAGAAAAACAATAATTGCAACATCATAAATAATGATGGCGCCATGAATGTTCAGTTTCATATGTTTTAACAACATATAATTTAAATGCAGAACCTGGTAATCCCAGGAGAGTACCTACACGTAGTTGTACATTTACTTGCTGACAGCTAAACGCTGTCACAAATGTTTTATCTAAGGTTAGCAAGCTAGAGATGCTTCTCATCAACGACATCTTAATAGTATTCGTGATAATCAATAACTGGCCTTCATAGTCATGAACACATTTTTAAAATCGTGTAATATTTTAAAGTATTTATTATTTTTCAGCTCTACAGTTGTGCAGTAAAATTAACTTCAAAGATTCACTTTTCATTCATAAACACGACATGAAAAAATGTCTTTTCACGGAAAACAAGGACTTTTTAAGATGAAAATGACATTAAGTTTCCCATAATCAGAAGATGGCAGTAGAGGATCACTCATTGGCTGCAACTGCCCTTTTAACTCCCTAGTTTTTTCAAATCTTGCTTTTCGATTTATTATAAAATTACTAGTATAACAAATTTTAGTACTTTTACCGCGCTGAAGTAGTATAGCAAGTGCAGAAAGTCATTAAAATAAATAAATAAATCAGTTAAAACAGCCTATAAGGGTGAATTATTTAAATAAATATATATAGTTCCCTTCAAATTAAATAAGTTAAATGTTAATGCTATAAGAATTAAATAATGCATTCAATATGAATCAATATGAATTTGAAATATTTTAGATTTAATTTATTAACTACATCTTTTAAGTTTTATCTTGAACTGTAAAAGCTATTAAATAGCCTATATTTAACCAGCACAAAATTGTTACTGCTGTAGTTTTCTTACGCTGAATTTAGTCTTAATCATTTAATGCACAGCTCTATTTTTGACATCGGCTTGTCAGATGTTTTGTTCGGTTATTACTGTCAATCATAGCAATGACTCGCGGCATATTTAGCGGATTTACTCGCATCTTTTTTTACACTCGCGTTTGTTGTTCTTGAAACGGTATACATGGACGTTTGATCCTCTTAGACAAACCTATTTTTTCTTCGAATTGTGAATGGATTATGTAGAGAAAATGAGCAAAGGACACTCCTATTATGGCACAGTACAGCTGACCGGAAATGGCTGAGCTGGCTTGTCTAAAACAAGGAAGTAATCCATGCATATGGTCAATTATTCAAATAACAGAAATTAAAACTTTAAAAATTTAAACTAAAACCGCCAGCAGGTGGTGGTAAGTCACAGTCTTTATCACTGAATCAGTCATTCATTTAATCGATTCTTTCAAACATTCATGACTCACTGAATCACTTGCTTCCTTCCTGAAGGAAGACTTGAAGCGACTGACTTGAATGGTTCAAAAACGCACATTCATTCATAAATGATATTATTATATTTTAAAGTTTAGCTAACACTTTTTAGATAATATTTGCAATTTTATATATTTTTGGTAACACTGTTATTATTTAAAGAAGATGTGTTGTTTTAAGACAAATTCCTGCCAATAAGATCAGTGGGTGGTCCATTGTTTACATTATGTCCTCATTATGTCCTCATCTCCTGAGCTCTCAGATGAGCTCTAAAGAGGCAATAATGGAGGTTTCTGAGCATGGGGACCTCACCTCAGTGCAGTGGTGGGGAACAATGGAGGCAGTAGAAACTTCATGCCCCACATCCCCAGTCTTCAGTGATAAATCTGAGAAAGCTAAGTCCCCGCACTCCCGGCTTCCCAGATGAAACACTGAAGACCAAGGAGCAGAAGAAGACACAGGGTGCACCTATGCCTCCCAGGTCTCAACAGGAAGCACCTGTGCCTGCCTATACTGAGAAGAGGGACCACACCTCACCCCTGGTCGGATGAATTTCTGCACTCAGGCTTCTCAGATGCAACAATAAAGACCACAGAGCGACAGAGGAAGTGGAGGCAGAAGAAGCCTCAGGGACCACCTGTGCTTGCTGGTTCTGAGAAGACTGAGTGTGGGGGTATATATATATATATATATATATACACACACACACACAGTTGCAATCAAAATTGCCACAGTTTGCCACTGCTTTCTTTAAATTCAACCAAATATTTTCAATGAGAATTAACTCTGGAGACTGAACAGGCCACTCAAGAACATTCTATGACTGACCCCTGAACCAAACATAAGTAGATTTGGACGTATACTTTGGGATGATTGTCCTGCAAGAAATTCCATTGATCATCAGCTTCAGACTTTGCACCAAAGACATCATAATTCTTGTCAAAATAGCCTGATACTTCCAATAATTCATGATATACTTGTCTAGTGCTTTTCTTTATACACTGCATTAAAACGTTTCCCTCCTTTTGTCGAGTCAAGTCTTTGGCTGTACATTGCAGGTTTTTTCTCAATTGCTCTGATCAAAGGTTTCATTATATTGTGCTTTTTTTGTTCAATACCCTCAAAGGTTTTCTGGTACTACACACTTTAAACTAATAAGGCTGCCAGCTGTGTCTCTAAGAACTTTTAATTTTTTAATAAACAGTTTAGACTGCAACTGTATATGAAGAGTTTATTTGCAAAAACAGATAACTCCGTTTTGTAAAACCATCTTTTTGTTGTGTTTTATTATGTTAGTTAGCTGTATTTATTTAAGTAAAATAACCTAACTGCAGTTTGATTGAGATTAATCCATGTCCAGCTATTTTTAGCTGTACAAAACAGCTCGTTTTTGCTGCTTGGTATTGCAAATTGGTGCTTAGCATGTTATTTTAATGTATTATCTGAATTATTAGCACACTGGTTTGTAGTTCAAACAGTTTTACGCTTTACTGCACGTTGTTATTCTTCTCGTTATTTCCCTATAGCGGCTAATGAATCTAAAGTCTCACCCACAGGCTTATGCAATGGGTGTATAAATGTTCTGAAATACTGCCGACAGACTTTTGACCTTGGCTGAACTTGACATTGCATTTCTCAATCACTAGAGGGCGCCACTGTATAATTTATTTATCAACAATCCCAATAATAGGCTCCATGTCTTCAAACAATTTTTCGGTATGTAATGTGTAGTTTTTCTGGGTTTATTAAAATACACATGAAGACAGTCACCATCTGTTAGCGTAATGATGTAACCTGAAAAATCACTGAAAAAAAATCCCCACACAGCTTGACAGCTTAGCCGGAACACATACAAACAAGGGGAAACCCGGTGTTGTTGAATTTGTGATTTCCTGTGGACATGTATTACAAACGCAAGTTTTAGCTATATCTTGAAGTTAATTCAACAATAGCATAATAACATTCTAAGAATCTAATAAAATCTAAGAATCTACTAAAATAATTATTTTAAATGTTTATATTAAATATTTATATAAATGTATTATATTATAATTATATATTAGATTATTATATTTAATCACCCAAAATGTATTGTTATTATTACTATTATTATCATTATACAAATTCTTTCCAGTAGAGTAGTAACCAGTGACAGGTCTATACAAAGTTAAGCCCATTTGCTGACATGCTCGCTTTATAAATTATTTTAATATCTGCTATTTCAAATAAACCATTTATGACTTCTGGATGTCCTCTCTCTGACCTATTAAATTTTGTAGACTTGCATTCATTGTTCCCCATTTTCCCAACAAAACAAAAACAAGCAACCAGACACACAAAGTATGTTATAGCCAGTCTAGGTCATGGATTTTTCAAAAGATTTAAGGCATTTCACTGTTGTTTGGACCCATTGTGTGTGATTTATGGCCTACTCGAGGTTCCATAGTCGCTGTGTCGCTTTTCCTACTACGGCAAAGACTTGCCTTATGAATATTAATCAGATAATGCTGACGTTGCTTGGTAACCTTCCGCTAGCTTCCAGTCAAGTGATTAATTATTATTCACGAGGCCAATCGCTCATTCGCTAGGCACTACCGCCTACGCACCAACGTCTGCTTTCCGGCCAATCAATCTGGACTACTGAACGAACGTCACGTTGCATGATTAATATTCATATACAATCCCCTTTCCGTAGTAGAAGTCGCAAATTCGCCACTCGAAAGGCAGCTGGGGATCTCGGCAGAACTGAGAACGCTTGTGAACGCGACGGATTGATAATAAGTTTCGTTTTTGTCACGTTTTGGATATGATGCGGTGAATAATGAAATTACCGGGGAGTGAACGCTTAGTATCTACATCTTTATTTCACGTCTGAGGCTTAAAAGTTAAAGTCATCGCGTAATGCCTCTCCGTTGTTTGTATAGGCGTCAATGGACCTGATCGTGTTTTGGAGATGTTTTGATTTATTTGGATGAGCTTATGTGGACATCTGGTTTGTTTTCTCGAACTTGACGTCCTTTGTGTGCACTTGATGTTCCTTATGCATTTGTGGAGGATTTGAATTAGCAGCCATTTAAGCTGTCCTAGAGCCAGCCAGGTTATCTAACTGCTCATCATTTCAAGTGCACTGCTGTCATTGAACTGTTTAGATGCAACAGTTGCATGTGCATTTCTTGTGTAAAGTGGCCCAAACGCCCGGGTCATCTGTGTTTCCCCTCTGAATTTACCGCACACATTGTGATGAGTGAAATCTGGGCTGTGAACTCAAGGGGCATGCAGCCTGTCTATTGTTGTGCACACGTGAGGACATGTCATTTCCAGCAGCAGCAGCATCATGCATCCTGATGGCCGAAGCAGCAGCATCAGCAGGTCGGATGTCCTCATGCCCAGCGCCGTCTACCCGTCTCTGGTTCTCGGCATCGCAGCGGCGGTGCTGGTCTTCCAGCTCGGCTCTGGAGGACTCACTCTCACCTCGTTTTTCCTCAAACTATTTATTTATGTGTCCTTCGCGTTGTTCTGTTTTCTGCTGGGTAGTATCGGGCTGCTGGTGAAGAAAAGCCCCCTGAAGATCAGCAGATTTGACACCACTAGGAGACAGTCATCGAAGCTGGTGGATTTATTCAATAAGTTAATGGTAAGGCTGATGTCACATCACAACATCTACACAATTACACCCAAACAATAATTTACACTGTCACTGTGATTGTTTTAAAGACTGTCTGATGGCATGTTTTTATAGATGGATGGATGGATAGACAGAGAGATAGATTTGCATTTAAATAGCAGTCGAATGTAAATGAATATTTTAATATAGATGATCCGTTCTTCAGAATTAGTTTAAAGTCAGAGTTGGAAACGTCTTGTAAAAATGTCTTAATTAATAAGACATAAAACATTAATAAGAAGGGTTATATTGAGCTATTAACATTTTGCTTGCTTCCTTGTAAATGTATATTTTTTCTATTTTATTATAAATCAATTTATATTTTGATATAAGTCAATAACAACTACAATTTTAACAATATTTCAAGTGTGATTTATGAGATTTGTTGTATTTCGAATCCAATTTGTCTTTGAAAAAGGCAGAAAGTTGACGATATTGATTTCAAAGTTAAGGATTCATTAGTTTGAATATACACTGTAGCAAACACTATCGTAACATCTGATAATTCAGTATACTTTATTTGTGATGAAACATCCCATGTTTTGGTAGCGACAGTAATGTTTTGGTAGCGACCACATCACATTACAGAATTTTAACCCACATACTATTGTCACTTGTTTAGTAGTGTTTACTAAAACATACTAAAATACAAAAAAAATTTGCATAATTGTACTAAAATGTTGTTAATTTCTCCCAAATAAAGGAATATGTGTTCTTTTTGTCACTACCGAAACTTCATCAAATGTTTTGGTTGTGACTGTTCTGGTAGTGACAATTTTATGGGATAACACCCAAAAAGACAAAAATGTCATTACTGAAACTTCACGAAATGTTTCTGTCTTGACTGTTATGATAGTGACAATTTTATGGGATAACACCCAAAAAACAAATGTGTTACAACCTGAAACGCCACCAAATGTGTTGGTTGTGACTGTTTCGGTAGTGACAATTCTATGGGATAACACCCAAAAATAAACAAAGATGCCACTACCGAAACTTCACCAAATCTTTCAGTCATGACTGTTTCGATTGACAATTTTATGGGATAGCATCCAGAAAAACAAAGATGTTACTACTGAAACTCCACCAAATGTTTTGGTCGTGACTGTTTCAGTAGTGACAGTTCAAAGATGTCACTATCGAAACTGCACCGAATGTTTTGGTCATGACTGTTTTGGTAGTGACAATTTTATGGGATAACACCCAAAAAAACAAATATGTTACTACCTGAAACGCCACCAAATGTTTTGGTTGTGACTGTTTTGGTAGTGACAATTTTATGGGATAACACCCAAAAAAACAAAGATGTCACTACTCAAATGCCACCAAATGTTTCAGTCATGACTGTTTCGATAGTCACAATTTTATGAGATAACACCCAAAAAACAAATATGTTACTACCCGAAATGCCACCAAATATTTCAGTCATGACTGTTACGATAGTGACAATTTTATGGGATAACGCCCAAAAAAAACCAAAGATGCCACTACCGAAACTTCACCAAATGTTTTGGTCGTGACTGTTTCAGTAGTGACAGTTCAAAGATGTCACTACCGAAACTGCACCGAATGTTTTGGTCATGACTGTTTTGGTAGTGACAATTTTATGGGATAACACCCAAAAAAACAAAGATGTCACTACTCAAACGCCACCAAATGTTTCAGTCATGACTGTTTCGATAGTCACAATTTTATGAGATAACACCCAAAAAACAAATATGTTACTACCCGAAATGCCACCAAATATTTCAGTCATGTTTCGGTAGTGACAATTTTTATATACTTTTAAACCTAGCTCAAAGATGCTAATTAGCACATGGTTAGCTAGGACAGCTCTGAACAGTTGTACACATATAAAAACTAAATGTTTTGGAATAACACCCAAAAAAGTGTTTAATTATAGAAAATGATGTTCAGTAGTGACATTCTTTGAAGTTACAAACAGATTTTCATACTTTTGAACACATTTACCTTAAAATGATGGAACCTATCTATATATTATGTATTATAGTACCTATCTATCTATCTATCTATCTATCTATCTATCTATCTATCTGTCTATCATAAATAACATAAATATTCCACTATAAAGACTCAAAAAGTAAATATTACACATTTTATTGGCAAATACCAGTTCTTACAAATCAGACTTTATTATCTGGTTCTTTTTATTGTGACTGTGTTGTTAATTTTAACCTGATATCATAAAAGTACTGCATTTGGATCCGGAATTGGCTTGTACTGTATTTTCCACATAGGATCAATGCAGGACTTGTAACCCTTATCGCTGGTACTAAAATGTCCCTCAGCCGGGTCTTTTAATTGGTTTTCTACATAATGAGTGTTGTATTTGGTTGGTACGAGTGATTTATTGTCTAATGATTATCTTTCTCACACTGTAGGGCCGCTTCTGTGTACCTCTGCTGGATTCAGCTCAGACCAGGAGGGTTGTAGTGTCTCTCAATGTAGATAAAGCCCTTAAAGAAGGTGAGTAGACCTGCTAGCAGGATGCATGGAGTCCACGACAGTCTCTAGTGGATTAAAACCATTCAGTTTTTACCCTTTGAACTGTTGTTTTCTTATTTGTGAAAGCAGTGTGTTAGCCTGTGACATCAGCATGTAAACAGGAAATAGTTATCCTGTGAAATCGGCAACCTTTGAGCATCTACGGTGTGACTCATAACTAGTCCTTGTTTGATCAGTGATTGCTGTGAAATTCCCATGTCGGGTCGTTCTGATGGTGAGGAAAATGATTTGTTATTAACCGAAGCATCTTACAGATCCGTCATCTGTAGCTCTGCTCTCTCGTTTCATGTTAAAATCTTTCATTCATGGCAAATATTTTAATAGGCCAAAGAGGGCGTACAACGTGTCAGCTTGTCAAAGAGAGAGAGAGGGATGATGGGATCCGTCATTTCTGTCTGTCGCAATGATGCTAGGCTGAAAAACACAAAGGCGTTTGTTTTTGCTGATGATGAAATCCTCGCCTGCTGTCTTTCCCGTTTAAAACTGTAGGACATCATGGCTTAGGTGTGAAATTAAAGGGCGTCTGGCTATTTTTAGACAAATGTCTGTTTTTGTGCAGCCAAGCAAAGGATGCTACCAGATTTGATTATTTTGTAAGGGTGCCAGTAATTGTGTGTGGTTCTCTGACCTACATTGAATATTTTAATATCTTATAATGACAAAGTGCCTTTTATAAGAAGTTCAAAAGTTTACACACACTTGATTGTTAATACTGTTTTGTTACCTGAATGATCCACAGCTTTGTTTTGTGTGTATGTGTGTAGTGATAGTTGTTCGTGAGATAAAACATCTCACTGATGCTTCAGAAGGGAACAAAATGCATTAAGAGCCAGGGGTGAAAACTTGAAATGTGAAGATCAGGGTAAATTTAACTTATTTTGTCTCTTTGAAAACATGTAAATATCTTCTGTAGCTTTTGAAGGGCAGTACAAAATGAAAAAAAATTATATTTAGGCAAAATAAGAAAAATGTACACATCTTCATTCTTTTCAAAAGTTTACACCCCTGACTCTTAATGCATCGTTTTTCTTCCTTCTGGAGCATCAGTGAGTGTTTGAACCTTTTGTAATAGTTGCATATGAGTCCCTCAATTGTCCTCAGTGTGAAAAGATAAATCTCAAAACCATACAGTCATTGTTGGAGATGGTTCAAATACACAAAAGATGCTGGAAAACCAAAGGATTTGTGGGACCTGAAGGATTTTTCTGAAGAACAGTGAGCAGTTTAACTGTTCAGAATAAACAAGGGACTCGTGAACAATTATGACTAAACATTAAAAAAAAAAACACAGCTGTGGATCATTCAGATAATAACAGTATTAAGAGTCAAGCGTATGTAAGTCTCTTGAACAGGGTCATTTTTATAAATTCAGCTATTATTTTCTTATGTGGACTATATGTAAACGTCTTTTATGTGAAATATATTATTCAGGTCAGTACTGAATATAAAAAATAACATGCATTTTGTATGATCCCTCTTATGTTGGTAAAATAATTAACATTTTGCAAGGTGTATGTAAACTTTTGACCTCAACTGTATAATGCAATGCAATGAAATGATGATGAAAGATAAACAAACAAACTGTTATCAAAAGCCTGATAATCATATTTAATACTAACATTTAAACATGATTTTTAACCCAAGTTGCTTCAGTCCAGTAAGTGTTCATCTTGAAATATTACTAACAACGTAAAAGTTATTTTACGTTTACTTTATACAAATCTGTAATCACTTCACAGCACTAAGGATGCATGAACGACATGGGTATGATTAGAATGATAAAAGGCCTTTGACTTGATAAAAAAGTATAAACCATCAATTAGACGACAGAAGACATGTAGTAGACTGTTCAGCAGGTTTTTAAGCAGTTTTGATCATGTTGATTATTTAGAGGCCTTAGAAATGTAGTGTTTCGAATATGATAAGATGGCTTTATAGGGTTAATTCCTTTGTTTTTAAATGTAAAATATATCTTGTGAAATTACCCATAATCAGTCATTAGTTATTTACCATCTGTCTTTAAAAAGTAAAAGGTTTTAATGGTCTATAAAGCAGAGTTAAAAAAAATCTATATTTTTTCATCCTTTCGTTGATATTCAATGCATCTTGAATCTGCATTTTGTTTGATGTCAGTGACCCCAAACACCATTGTTATTGTGGCTCGTAAACAAATGTGACATTTGAAAAAAGAAGTTTGAATGAGATTTGGGAGCTGCTGTGCAGGGAAAGATTTGTGGTTGATAACACAGTTTCAGTCTGTTCCTTTCACAAAGCTGTTATATAACCAAAGGAATCTGTGGTTTTTGAGCACTGTGTAGTTGCCATGTGCTTTCATTGTTGACGTTGCTCTTTCCCATACAAAATATCTCCTTGTGTGTTTCATGGACAAAAAAGATATGATATCAATGATGGCTGTTTTTATTTTTGGGTGAACTATCAATTTAAATGGTCTGTGTTATTGTTTAGAGGTAAATAGTATTGAACAAAATGTGAACCCCATCAGACCAGCACACAACAGCGTCAGAGGTATTTTCACCTTTGATCTCTGTCAGTCACAAGACCACCTCTGTGTTCCAGTCCTCAGACCACTTGGATTTCTTTGGTAAGTCTCGGAGCTTTAAAGTCCAGGATCACAGAACAGTTTCAGAAAGCATCTCGGGTCTGCAGTCTCAAAAGTAGGCTGATTGTGGACTCAAAATGTCTGAATGTCATTGCATTACATATTATTAAAGGGATAGTTCACCCAGAAATAAAAATTCTGTCATGTTGTTCCAAACCCATCATCTTCAGAACACAAATTAAAGAAGTCCACTTCCAGAACAAAAATTTACAGATGATGTACTTGCCCACTTGTCATCCAAGATGTTCATGTCTTCTTTTTTTCTTCAGCTGTAAAAAATATTATGTTTCTTGAGTTAAACATTTCAGGATTTTTCTCCATATAATGGACTGATATGGTGCCCCAATTTTGAACTTCCAAAATGCAGTTTAAATGCAGCTTCAAACGATCCTAAAAGCTGGGGAAGAAGGGTCTTATCTAGCGAAACGATTGGTTATTCTCATTAAAAAAATACAATTTAAATACTTTTTAATCTCAAACCCTCGTCTTGTCTTGCTTTCCCTGAACTCTGTGTATTTTGACTCAAGACAGTTAGGGTATGTTGAAAAACTCTGATCATATTTTCTCCCTCAACTTCAAAAATCATTTCAAAATCATCCTACATTGCTGCAGAAGTACCGATCCAGTCTTTGCAAAGTGAACATGCAAAAAAGATCAAACACCCTCAACAAAAATGGTAAAACAGCGATATAAGATAATTTTGAAGTTGAGGGAGAACATGAGATGGCAGTTTTTCGACATACCCTAACTGTCATGAACCAAACAGTTCAGACGAACAGTGAGACAAGACCAGCGTTTGACATTTAAAAAGTATATAAATTGTATTATTTTTATGAGAATAACCAATCGTTTCGCTAGATAAGGCCCTTCTTTCTTGGCTGGGATCGTTTACAACCGCATTTGGGATCGTTTGAAGCCGCATTTAAACTGCATTTTGGAAGTTCAAAATCGGGGCACCATAT
>JAHKKF010511589.1:0-29039 GCA_019740295.1 Labeo calbasu
TGACAAACTAAACGTAAAGATACATACAAGCAGTATTAATTAAGATATTAGACTAATATTTCACCTACCTGACCGGAAAAATGATAAGAACAAACACGAATTTGTCAAGATTCTTGCCCTGGAAACCCTGGTTCAGTTTGGCCAACCACAAATGCCTTTTGTTCGTCAGACAGTTTTTTGCACTCTTCTCATTGATTTGTTATCATTTTTGGGAGTCTATAGAACTCCAAATGTTTTTTTTCCGGTCCAACCGATTAGTACAGCCCAAAACACGAAAAAACTGTCCATTTTCAGCAACAATAATCAGCAAAATATGCGAGGTTCAGTGGCATTGTTTACGTCTGTGCAGTCAATATGGCCGATTAATGACACGTTGTGAAAACACTCTATACATGCAGAAAAATCTGCATACTGTGCACAGTGCATGCATATACAATGTAGACAATAATGTTCTGAATTTGAGGATAAATATTTGATTTAAAGAAATAGTTAATCCAAAAATGAAAATTTGCTGAAAATATACTCACCCTCTCAGGCCATCTAAGATGTAGATGAGTTTGTTTCTTCATTGGAACAGATTTGCAGAAATTTTAGCATTGCATCACTTGCTCACCAGTGGTTCCTCTGCAGTGAATGGGTGCCGTCAGAATAAGAGTCCAAACAGCTGATTAAAGCATCACAGCAATCCACACAAATCCAATCCATCAATCTTGTGAAGTGATAAGTGCTGTTTGTAAGAAACAAATTCATCCTCTCACATCAAAATCCAGCAACATATTGTTTAGAACTGTTTTGGATTGTTTTTGCCTTACAAACAGTGCATGAGATTTAGATTTAGACAAGACTTTTCACTGGAGAAAACAATATTATGAATAGAGCCAGAAGCAATGGTTTGAAGTTAAAATGTGTTAATGATTGATTGTTCACATTATCTGATCAGCTGGAGTCATGGAGTCATGTGGATTCGTTGTGAATTACTGTGATGTTTTTATCAGCTGTCTGGACTCTCATTTTGAGGGTACCCATTCACTGCAGAGGATACATTGGTGAGCAAATGATATAATGCTAAATGTCTCCAACTCTGTTACGATGAAACAAACAGATCTTTATCTTGAATGGCCTGAGAGTGAGTACATTTTCAGCAAAGTTTCGTTTTAGGATGAACTACTTCTTTAACTGCACTTACTTTGTTCTCTGTGTTCGACAATTTCGATTGGAGGGGGCACATTGAGGACAGGATAAGGGTCTGCCCTCCTTCTGTTAGGGTTTTGAGGAATATCTTGAATATTGACTGTAAACAGAAAAAAAATCTATTAATTTATATTTTTTCGTTCTTACATAAATGCAATTTATATGCAGACCTCGACAGCTGCAGCTCTTACCTCTCCCCCTGCCAAGAGGTGGCGCTGTGGCGATTGTATATTCGGGTGGCGGTGAAGGTAGAATTTCCTCATAAAGGGGAAACTTATTAAAATCATTGTATGCTGGGGGTGGGCATGTGTAGCCTTCTGCTGCTGAGGTACATGCAGGAATATCCATCTATTACTGGATATAATCAGATAGTATATTAAACTCACTGTGCTTTTGATGAGCTTGAAAATATGATAGTACATTACGTCAGTGGTATTACTACTGTAGACCATGTGAGATTTTGTATCAGCAAAGAAAAAAATAGAAATGTTTGTAATAATTATGAAATGCATTTTAAGAGATAAAATATGAGTAATTTAAATGATCATATAGGTCTACGTCAGACCCATAACCTATTATGTTAGAAAAAGACTGAATAAATTCATTCCACATTATAAAACATTTTATTTTCGAAAATGTGCTTTATACTCGTGTAATGACCAATCATAGCCTCATTTCAGTCTTTCAGCTTTCTCATTCTGAATTAAACCCAAAATCCTGAGCTTACGTTTGGTCGCTGCTAAAAATGTAACAAGTTATTACGTAAAAGTTATGTCCTTATGAACATCCTTTTTCTTTTACAAATCCAAAATGTGTTTTATTTGTCTTCATGATATATCACTTATTATTTGATTTAATGTCTGGTATTGTATTCTCACATGTGAACTTGGCTTTAAAAACAAACTAGTCGCATGGCATTCATTATTTCATATGTTGGTACTGAAGCATGTCTTTCTACTAAACATTGACGCACTTTATCACGTACACTTGGCTGTGAACAGGGAATGTTTACCTGACTTTTGCCAAACCATGTATGTTCCTTCATACATTAATTACGTTTCATATATAAGCTGTAATAGCACATACCACCTCATGGCATACTTCGTGTTTCAACTGACTTCAAAACGATTCCTTTTTATAAATAATGCAAATTTTAACGTTTAAATGTAAACAGGTGTCAATAGCTGAATTATTCTTACCTGCGTGTTGATACTTCACAAAAACTTCCGTTCTTATGACATCACTGTCTGACTAACTCTACCTGTTTACCTGCTCATTTTTATCATCTGTGCATTCCATTGCAATGAAAAGGAATGTGCAGCTACATAGTGAACGTGCCTTAGGGTGAGTAAAAATAAATGCTTCGCACATGTTAAGTATATTCTATTATGATTTGTCTGAATGGTTTGCTCCAGTAATTGTTATTAACATTAATACTCCTCTCCTTCCTATCACGGCATGAGAAGAATATATCTTGCTTTTGCTGTGCTCCATATGAATATTTAGAGTACAAACATGGTTGTTAAATCATAAATATGGCCAAAGGACATTAATGAATGAATTCATCATCATTTATTTACTGTCAAAATAAAGACCATGGCAACAACAAATGCTCTAAAAAATCATAAGGGTGAAAAATGCTCATGGCTCGTTTGACTCCAAAATCATAAGATAAAAAGGAATTACTAGACAGTAATACAGTATATTTTGTTGTATTAAAGTGATATGTTTACACTGTAAATGCAGTAAAACAATACCATGATGTAGACATACCTTTTATTTGTTTATTTTTTCATTTTTGGCATTACAGTTATGAAAATTTGGACGTAAAATGTGATTTAATTGTAATTAAAAACATAATGGTCATAAAAATAGGCTTCAGAAGGTGTGTTTTTGACAATTTTGAGAAATTCATCCATATACTCTTTTAAAGCCGAATACTGATAACTGATCTTACACCACAGAAATAAATTAAAGACCAGGACTATGAATAAAAACCTTAACAAGTTAAGTTGTTTTATTCTATTTGGTAAGGTATGTAGTTTGTTGAAATGGTCCAGTGCAGAAAAAATGACATTAACCTGACAAAACACATTTGGCTCAATGGCATACACTTCACACTGATCTCATTCAGTACAAATTAGTTGATTTACGCCTTGTTTTTTTAAAGCTCATCCTTGCTAGTTTCATTGGTAGATTTTGGTGACTCTTCTTTTGGTTCATCTGACACCTGAAAAGCGAAAATAAACACACAAACTATATTACTCAAATCAGGAAGTTCAAGTTTTTTTGCTTCCAAAAACAAGCTAAATAATCAAGCCATCTCTTGGCTTTTGACTGACCTCATCTTCATCATCATCATTGTCGTCGTCCTCATCTTCTTTACTCTCTTCTTCTGGCAACACTCCTCCATTATCCAGGAACTTTGAGAAAGTCTCCAAATCTCTGCTTCCGTTATAATCAACAATCTGTTTACACAAAGTATTTTTAAAAGCATTTGTCAGTACCTACATACTCAAGTGAAATGTATTTGTATTGGTGCTTAGATTTTGCGACAACACAAGCAATCAGGCAGTTTAGATGTAATATCACTCTATGCAAGTATACATGCAGATAAAGTTGAAAATATGTAAATATAAAGAGTTTTTATGTTTTCTGAAGTAAAAAATCAAGCACTCAATATTTGCTATTTAGTATATTTTACATATATATGTAAAAAAAAATTGAATAACTTAAAAAACATGCTATTTAATGTCCTTTTACTATATGAGAGTGCTTAAGAGTGTTTGTGTTGTTGCAAACCTTATTTTCAGCTCCAGCTGGAAAGTATTTAATGGTGGGAAATCCCTGTACAGTGACATTTTCAGCATCATTTTCGGTGGCGTCCATTTTCGCAATGATTATGTTCTCATGGTCTTTGTATTTCTCGCCCAACTCTTCCCATATAGGAGCCAGTTCCTGACAGTGACCACACCATGGAGCATCTGTGACAAGGACACAAATGTTAAAGCCACTATTCAATACTTTATATGGACTTGAAAATATAAAGTTCTAACTTACAAAATTCCACAAAGACGTTTTTAGTCTCATCAAAAGCCACTTCGTTGAAGTTCTTCCCTACGAGGACTTTTACTGGATTCTTGTCCCAGTCCTCTGGAATTTCTTGAGACTTCATAAAGGGCTAGATTAAAGTGTGATATTTAAATTAATTTTTCATCATAACACATTTACAGCTGCACATAAGCTGTGAATGAAAATTGGTTACGGAAACACACCTTCACTGTACCATCCAAAACACCCTGGCAAAATTTCTTCAGCGTGTCTTTGTTGATGGTTGAGTCTTCCATTGCATATGTCAGCACTTTGTCAATGTTTATCAGGCGAATAATAGGAGCATCATCTGCAGAGATGCTGAAATACTTCAGCACGTGATCTGATTTGTCAGACGTAACATCTAATGTGATGAATATCACCTACACACATAAAAAAACAGACCGTGAGCATGACAAGATCTGAAACAGGTCTCTAGACCAATGTTTGTGTACAACAAACTTATATTAGACATCACATTAAATGTTATTTAACTTATTTAGTTATAGCTATTAGGTTAAAAACACTTACTTTTTCCTTAAACTCTCTGGCTGCATCTCTGAAATCTTCTATCAGTGCATTCTGAGATTCCACAGTTGTATTAAGGAATAGAATCATGTGATTACGGACCTTAGACCTAAAAATTTGTTCAGCATTCTGCACAAAGAATAAATATTAAGTTAAAAAGATGTTAATCACAAAAATTCGCGATTAACTTCATTATATCTAACTATTTAGGATGAATTTTAATAATTTTAGCAACTGGTTGTTCATTAGTGAAGTGAATTTTTAAGTGTTACCTCTTCATTAAATGGAATGACAAGTCTCATGCTGTTGGAATGGATGAATGAAATCACATCCCCTTTGTCTAGCTTGCTCTCCTCAGTGAGTGGCATGTCTGCTCGCTTTTCATCAAACTGGAATACACAAAGACAAGAATATGTGGGATTGTGATTGTGGATTTTAACCAAAAGTAAAACATTTTTTTTTAATTAATCTTGAATGTAAATGATCTTTCATGAATCTTTCATTTTAGACACACATTGAATATTGTTAACTTAAGTTTGAAGTTTATGGCTTTGACTGTGCTCAAAGACGGACGATAGCATGAACCAATAGGTTTCGAGTGCGGAGGGAGAACACGCATTTCATTGGTTGACTGAACTGACTGGACACACCCCCTTTGCTGAGCGAGTCAGTTTTGTTCCTGAACGCGAATCGCCTCAGCTGTGACGAATGTAGATGTTGTTGCAGTTCGTCATCTTTTTTACATTAAGGAGAGAAAGGGGATTGTGTAAAACGACCTTACATGATTAAAATGAGGTAAGGACGTTATTGATTTTAAAAATGTTCCTGGAAGTAGGGCTGCAATGATTCCTCGATTCTATTCGAGTATTCCATTTTAAAAAATCCTTGACTGCATTTTGCCCGTGTCGAGTAATCGGCAAAATAGCGGAAGTGGAGCATTCCGCATATTAAACCCATTTAAAAATCATAATAACGCATGTGTGGAGCATCTCAAACTCCATCTCTGCATGTTGTTGTGAGTTTGGGTTTATTATAACATTCATCTGGGATGCAGTGTGTGGTATTTCATCCAATTTTAAGGTAAATCATTTGTAAACCTACGTAAACACAGGTGAATACATCATTCTCAATATGATAACAGTTAATCGCAATTTCAAAATAAAAGATCAAACAGTCACTCTGAGTTTACACATTTTGATGTCCACATATTCAAAAAATTACAGTAGCTTTTCTGCCATAAAGGAATGGCCAAATATTAAAGATTAAGTGGACATTTTAATTAAATGTTGTTGAGTCCATTTTAAACACAGGTTAGATTGCGCAGTAAAGTGTAAAAACAATCGTCAGGCCGTTGGCGCCCTCTGCAGGCATTTGTTATAATGTGTAATGTACCTTAGCTCTATTGTTTATAATACATTATGTATTTTAACAGTTTTGTTTAATAAAACCATATGATTACTTGCTTTTGATACTTTATTTAAATATATATGAATATAAAAATAAATATATATAAAATTATCTCATTACACAATTCATCGTCAGAATAGAGTAATTTGGGATTACCTTCTTGAAAAGCACCAATGTGTCACTCTGTACATCATACTTCTTGAAAAGCTCTGGGTTGCTTGTGATGCCGAAGTCATAGTCCACTGCTATTAAAGTTACATCATAAAATGTCTTTGCTTTGGCTCCTTCCAAATCCTGGGACAAAGAGAGCAAATTAAAATAAATTAAAATAATATCTTTTCAATGATAAATCTTTTGTTATAAATAGAGAGTATAAAGATATGTTTTACATACAACTCTTACAGATCTTAAAAAGTCAGTTACTTTATGCAAACGATTGGTAATTTACCTGGAAGAATCCAACCACAACGACATCATTTGCATCCAGCAGAGCCTCTGCACTCTTCACATCATTGAGAACGGTAGCGCTGGGCCCCGTGTGCCTCTCCAGCCACCTCGTGATTCCTTGTACCGTTCGCTTTCCTGTTCAAATCACAAAATATGAGCTTGTGTTTATAGAACACGTAACATAATGATTTCAAATGCACCAAAGAAATGAATGCATTACCAGAAAAATCGGTGGCGTTTTGCCTTTTGCCATCTTTGAAGAATTTAAGTGTGGGAAAACTGGCCACTTGGAACTCTGAGGCAAGCTCTTTCTCTTCGTCGCCGTCCACTTTGGCCAGTCGTACTTCAGATGACTCTTTTTTCAGTAATCCAGCCACTTCTGCATAAATGGGCTCCAGTTTGCGACAGTGACCACACCACGGAGCATCTTTTTATGGTTTGAAAGACAAAAGCATCTCATTAAGACACGTCTGGGCTAGTTGTCAGACTAGAATGCAATCACAATGACTGTGTTTCAGTAGCTAGAAGACTTTGAGTCAAATTTCAGAAATACAGTTTTTTAAATTGCTCAAATGCTTTTAAAATTTCTATTTAACAAATCCTCAAAACACTGATAATAATAAGAAATGTTTCTTGAGGATCTTGAGAGAAATCAGCATATTATTCTATAGAATGATTTATGAAAGATTATGTGACATTAAAGAGTGCAATAATGTCTGCTATCACATGAATAAATTATATTTTAAAATATATTAAAACATAAAACAGTTGTTCTAGTAATATTTATAAAAACCTTACCGATCCCAAACTGTTGAATGTACTGTACACTACCAGTCAAAAGTTTTTGATTTTTAGTGTTTTTTTGTTTTTTTTTATAAAGAAGTGTGTTCTGCTCTCCATTCCTGGATTTATTTGATCTAAAGTACAGCAAAAACAGTAAATTTGTAAAATATTTTTATTATTTTAAAAAACTGCTTTCTATTTGAGTATATTTTAAAATGTAATTTATTTCTGTGATCAAAACTACATTTTCAGCATCATTACTCCAGTCTCAAGTGCCACGTGATCCTTTAGAAATCATTATAATATGCTGATTTGCTGTTTAAGAAACATTTATTATTATTATTATCAGTATAATTATATATAACAGTTATAGTGTAACATTATACACTATACCATTCAAAAGTGTGGAGTCAGTATAATTTTTTTTTTTTAATTAATGTGTTGAAAAAGACATTTATAATGTTACAGAAGATTTCTATTTCAAATAAATGCTGTTTTTCTGAACTTTCTATTCATCAAAGAAACCTGAAAAAATTCTACTGAATTGTTTTCAACATAATAATAAAAATAATTGTTTTTGATCAGCAAATCAGAATATTAGAATGATTTCTGAAGGATTATGTGACTGGAGTAATGATCCTAAAAATAAATTAGGAATAGGAATAAATTACATTTTAAAATACAATTATTTTAAAAAGTAAAAATATTTCAAAATTTTACTGTTTTTGCTGTACTTTTGATCAAATAAATGCAGGCTTGGTGAGCAGAAGAGACTTCTTTAAAAACCTTAAAAATCTTACTGTTCAAAAACTTTTGACTGGTAGTATATATACACCAAAATAGTTCAATTTTGAAACATTACAAGAATAAATGTGTAGCAGCTATTCCCTATATTTTAGGTTCAAATCATGTAATTCAGAATTAAATACCAGTTAAATTTCAAAATGCATTTGCAGTAATACACAATTGTAACATTTGCATAACTGGCCTTCCTTACAAGCGTGGGAGAAATAACAGGTGCGACCCTAATGGATGATGTGTCAAGCTAATGTTAGCAATCGTTGAACTTGTGCTGCTTAGGGATAGGAGAGTTTAAATGCATGCAACTGAATATAAACATAGTTTTAATATGAAAGGGACACTTACTGAACAGATATTGTAAGAGTGTTTTCTTGCATTGATTAGACAAAGAACAAAACGACCATTTGTAAGCTCATTAATAATAGTCATACAATATATTTCAAAGTAAAGTCATAGAGTACTTACAAAATTCCACAAGCAGGTATTTGTTTTCACTGAGAGCCCTATCAAAGTTGACACTGTGAAGGACCAAAACGTCTTTCTCTTCTGTAATTTCTTCTGTCTTTTCTGGTTTGTCTGGTTCTGCATCTTCTTCAGAGCTGTCCTCAACTTCTGCCTCTACCTTTTCCTCTACTTTGTCCTCAGGTGTTTCCTCCTCTGCCCTCACACACAGGCTGCAGAGCAAGAGGGTGAAACCCAGGATGTGTAGAAGCCTCATGATTTGCTCAGTTCAGGGCCCTACAGAGGAAGAGTGTTGAAATGAGCTCTAACATGCTGCTGTGTGGTTTTGTGGTGCTGATAAGAGACCGCTGATGCTGACGAGTCATTGTAAAGTCCGCGTGGTACAAATCTACTGGTCTTACTTGCTACTTCACATGTGCTCTGACAGTGAGCCGTTGGAGAGTGGAAAATTAACATCAGATTACAGGCAAATATAATAACGTAGGAAACTTAGTATCCTGAGGGCTTTCATTGAATATCATTGATGAAACAAGAAGTATAAAGAATATTTATTCTTGGAACTTAAACACAATCATTGCGTGTGAATTAGCACTGACTAAACCAGATGTCCATATCTGGCTTTTCTGCCCACGTGACACTGTAGTGAGTTCATCCCGCTCAGACACGTAAGCATTAAGAGCACAGAAATGAAGATCCACATGCACACATGTGCTATTTCCATACATTCCTGTACCTTTAAATTATTCAGCCTAACAGCCTGTGTTTATGTGGACAAAAATAGACATTTAGTTTACTGAGTTTAGTGCATGTAGTATGACAAGGCAGATTCAGATTTAAGATCATTATTACCAGGAAGTATGTTGAAACCAGTTTACCAAGTGGCTCTCATTCTTTTTTCTTTTTTTTGTCATTCTTCTATTGTTTCAAAGTCTATGTATAACGAACATGAATGTGAGTGTATTCCTTTGCTGTCTGGAATATTTGATTCTGTGTAAGTGACTACAGGCTATTATACTTTTATGTAGTTAATATTTCATATTTAGATTTTGAAAACTATATATATATTATTTTTTGTTGCTATATAATTTTCTGTGTATTTTTGTCATTTTTTTGTCATTAGATTTTTTTAATTTTTAATTTTTTTAATAATGTTTATATAGTTTTTAGTACTTTTTATTATTGGTTTTAGTCCCCTGTTTTAGTACTTCACATTAAACGAAAGTTTTTGAACATTAAGATTTTTAGTGTTTTTTAAAGAAGTCTCTTCTGCTCACCAAGCCTGCATTTATTTGATCCAAAGTACAACAAAAACAGTACAATTTTGAAATATTTTAGCTATTTAAAATAACTGCGTTTTATTTGAATATATTTTAAAATGTAACTTATTTCTGTGATTTCAAAGCTGAATTTTTAGCATCATTACTCCATTCACGTGATCCTCATTTTGTAATTCTGATTTGCTGCTCAAAAACATTTATTATTATTATTATTATTATTATGTTGAAAACAGCTGAGTAGATTTTTTTCAAGTTTCTTTGATAAATAGAAAGTTCAGAAGAACAACATTTGTAACATTATAAATGTCTTTATTATCACTTTTAATCAATATAAAGCATCCTTGCTAAATAAAAGTATTAATTTCTATTGGAGTCAATTGTTGCAATTTATTTTGTGATTGTGACCTAACTATACATCATTCCTTACTTATTTCTGCCTGGTACAGTTAAAAGCATTATTAATCACAAACTGGGTATTTTAATTGCACATTGTTGCATATTTTTTTTAGCAAAATAAAAAATCTTTTTATACTCGAAAAAAAAGGAAGTAGTAAGAAAGATCACGAAAATGTAGTAAGGAGTAATATTTTAAATTGAAAAAAAAAGTAGTACTGAATACACTGCCACAAAACAGCAGTTAGAAAAAAATTAATCTGATTAAAACATGAGAATGGAACACGATAAAATGCACTTTTTTTTAAAATGTCACAATATCTTGTGTAGATATTTTACTGGAAAACAAGATGAACATTAAAAACAAGAAGACAAGCAGTAAGTACAAATTAACAACATGATATTTGGCAGTGCAGAACGCAAGGTAATTGATTATGATAGTGGAAAGTCACAGTTGAATTCATTGGGATTCTCTCTGTCCATGGCCCAGTGAGCAAGTAAATCACTGAAGTCTGGGGTGCTTGAGCTACTGAGAGTCCCTGAGATACTGGAGCTGCTCATGGTGCAAACGCTCGTGTTACTGAACATGCTCAGTGAAGTGTTGATGTTGCTGGAGCTCTCTGATGTGTTGATCAGACTGAGCAAGTTCTCTTGCGTGTTTGTATCACCTAACACATCAAGCTGTTGTGCGAAAGGCTCTGTCCAGAAGCTGATTGGCAGGCGGCGTTGGTTCATGGGCAAACCTCGTCCTTTCCTTTGAGCGTCTTGAAAGAGCTCCGCCAGGGGCCCGAGCGACTCAGGCTCCTCCGCCTGCCCTGAAGATGCAACTTTGATGAAGTCAGCATAGTATCGCTGGCGGCCCCCGACTTTTGGACACGGTCTCTCTGCATAGATGTCACAGGCATCAGGGTCTTGGCTTCGGCCGAAGTAGCGCTGGACGTCGCTGCTGATGAGTTCAGCAAACCGAAGGAGCTGATTGGTCATCTCAGCGTTATTGGGGGACGAATCAAAACTCCATGGCTCTTCCTCTTGAGATTCATTGGCCACTGCATCCTCTTCCTCCTCCAAACTGTCTTCTCTTAGCTCCTCTTCATATTCTTCTTCAGTCTCCTCCTCATCCTCAGCCGGAAAGAAGCAGGGAGAGAAGGGTTTCGCCAAACCCAGATTACTCAGTGTCCTGATAACACTTGCTGCCATCCTATGAAGAAAATTATATGTATGTATAAATATACACCAGATTTGGGGCAAGTTATCACAAGGGAAGGGCTGTATCTCAGTAATACTGTACAGTTACTGTCCTCTTAGAACAAGAATATTTACTGAGTTCAAAAGTTTGGGATTAGTAGGATTTGTAATGCTTTTTAAAGACGTTTCATATGCTCATCAGGGCTGTATTTATTTGAAAAAAAAATACAGAAAAAAAAGTAAAATTGTGAAATATTATTACGATGTGAAATAACATTTTTCAATTTCAATATACATTCAAATTTAATTTATTCCTGTGATTAAAGCTGAATTTTCAACATCATTACTCCAGTCTTCAGTGTCACATGATCCTTCAGAAATCTAATATGCTGATTTATTATTAATGTTAAAAACAGTTGTGATTCTCCTTTTTTTTTTTTGAACCTGTGATTTCAGGATTTTTGATGAATAAAAAGTTAAAAAGAACAGCATTTATTTAACATAGATTTTTTTTAACAATATGCACTACCATTTAAAAGGTAAGTTACCATTTAAAATACATTTATTCAGCAAGAATGTGTTAAATTGCTGAAAAAGTAAGAGCAAAACTTATGTTGTTAGAAAAGATTTGTATTTTAAATAAATGCAGTTTTTTTTGGAAAAAAAAAAAGGTTCCAAATATATTTGGCAACATAGACAATTCTAATAAATAAGCATATTGGAATGATTTCTAAAGGATCATGTAAAACTTAAGACTGGAGTAATAGCCGATGAAAATTCAGCTTTCTATCAGAGGAATAAATTATATTTTAAAGTATATTAAAATAGAAACTATTATTTTTATATTGTAATAACATTTCACAATATATTACAGTTTTTCCCTGTATTTTTAATCAGATAAATGCAGCCTTGATGAGTGTATAGACTTACCTAAAAAAAAAAAAAAGACAAGTCTTACTGATTCTGAAAGAAATTATTTGGTCAACAGCTTTGCAATGAATAAACTGTAACATCAATTATATAAAATAATAGATTTTTAAATGAGTACTGTGATTTTTTTCATACATGCCAAATTGTTGTAACATTTAGGCAGTATATATATAGTATATATATTTTCTTTGCAGTAAATTGAAAGAAAAAAAAATATTTTTTTTAACATTAGTTATTTTCAGAAAATGTTAAAATGCGACCATTGAGTCTCTCTTACCGTATAACGCTCTATGAATGTCGCTAGTGAAGTCCTGCTGACCGTTTCGCGTTATGGATAATTAGCGGTTTGCTCATTTATACCCATCGCTCGTGGGGAGTCTGTTTTCTGAGCAAATATTTACGCGCACGTCTGTAATTGTGTTCTGCTCAAACAGAGCGTGAGTTTGTCTTGGCTCCCAGCAACCGGAGAGACGAACGGAAACTGGCGCGCACGGCGGCCGCATCGTTTGCCGGGGGACGCTCAAGTGTCCGTTCACCTCAGCGCGTACACACAGACGTACATACACACCGTCTGACACACAGCTGTTATCGTGTACTGGTGGCCACTTAAGGATGGACCTAAAAAGGCGTGAAATCGCATCTTACGCCGTTTTGACTTTTGAATGAGCCCCTTTATAAAACCCCATTAAAAAGACAAGCAAGCCAAATGACGGCCATTATGCTACTTTGATCTCGGTGAGGTGCGTTTGACCTTATAATGTGTAACGTTTATTAATCAAGCGCACAACACGCAACAGTAGCTAAAATGTTGTTTCTGCAACCTCCAAAGTAAGAAAAGAGAGACTGAAATTTTTTTTAAATAAATTAAATTAAAAATAAAAAAAATGTTTTAAAAAATGAGCACATTAAAATTTAGACAAAATGTGTATTTTCATTTTTTACTCGTTTAAAATATATCATAGATCATATATATTTTCCTTTAAAATAAACCCACACTAATGAAAGTGGGGATTATTTAGCAAACAAAACATTTTAAAAAATAAAAATAAAATTCAAATGTAGTTACTAGTCACAATTTTTTAATTAAAGTATAGAATATTTTAAAAATTAAGGTCATAAGAACCCATTAATTCTAGTTTGTTTAAAATTTTTTACAGGTTGTGTGAAATAAATAAGTATAAACGTGCATTTATAAACTGTGTGAAATGTCAAACTGTCCAAAAACAAATATCCCACATTCAAAATGCTTTGTACAGTTCCAGGTAAACAGTATAGTCTATGAGGTGGAAGGAGGAATATGCTTTGTGGTAGATGCAGGACTTAACATGTATGTGGGTGTGTGTGTGTGTGTGTGTGTGTGTGTGTAACATTAAAGACTAGAAAATGAGCAAGAGAGAGTGTATGTGTGTGCGTGTGCTCAGCATGAGTGAATATGAGCCGGACGCAGGGCAATAGAAGGGCTAATGACCAGCAGCGGAGAGCACAGCATCTGGACTAACATATGTCAGAGAACAAGAACACTTAACTGCAGCTTCAGGTTGGTCAGACAGCATGTAATGGCTTAACCATCCATCAGCTACAGGTGGACATTACACATGATCACAGGATTTAGATCGGTCCTTCTGTTATTTTGCAAAAAAATAAAGTGCTACATTATGTTCTTATAATGCAAAAATCTCATATGCAATGCTTTGCGAAAGCATTCATACCCCTTCATTTTTTCATGTTCATGTTATGTTGCAGCCTAATGTTGAATTTCTCTAAATAACTTTTTTCTCACATCAATATACACTCTATACACTATAATGAAAAAACATAAAACAGATTTGTAACAACTTTGCAAATTTATTGTAAATAAAAACCTGAAATGATTCCGTTGCATAAGTATTCATATACTTTTCTGGGACGCTTGAAATTTAGCTCAGAAGCGTTCATATGGCTTGTAGATGTTACTACACTTCGAGTGGAGTTAACCTGTGGCAAATTCATTTGAATGAGTATGATTTTGAAAGGCGTACACCTTTCAATAAAAGGTGGATATCAGAGCAAAAACCAAGCCCTGAGGTCAAAATAACTGCCTGTAGAGCTCAGAGGATTGTGTCAAGGCACAGATCTGGGGAAGAGTTCAGAAAAACAAATTCTGCTGTATTGAAGGTTCACAGAAGCATGTAGCCTCCATTATCCATAATGGAAGATGCTTGGAACAACTGTAAAAAAAAAAACAATTTGTTGAGTCAACTTAAAATAATTTGTAACCTGGCTGCCTTAAAATTTTAAGTTCAGTCAACTCAAAAAAAGTTTATTCAACTTGAAATGTTAAATTATACTAAGTGACAACTTAGATATTTGAGTTGAATCAACTTAAAATTTTAAGGCATCTGTTAAGTTTAGCAAACACAAATATCTAAGTTGTTACTTACTACAACTTAACATTTCAAGTTGACTAAACTTATGTTAGTTGACTGAACTTAAAATTTTAAGACAGCAGGGTAACAAATTATTTTAAGCTGACTCAACAAATTGTGTTTTTTATTTTTTACAGTGAGGACTTTTCCTAGAATTGGTCTCCTGGCCAAACTGAGCAATTGATGGAGAAGGGCCTTGGTTAGACTGGTGACCAAGAAGCTGATGGTCACTCTAGTTGAGCCATGATCATATATGCAGATGAGAGAAACTTACAGAAGGACAAACATCACTGCAGCGCTCCACCAATCCAGTCTTTATGGCAGTGTGGCCAAACTCAATCCTCTCCTCAGTGAAGGCACATGAAAACCCACTTGGAATTTGCAACAAAACACCTAAAGAATTCTCAGATGGTGAGAAACAAGATTCTCTGGTCTGATGAACCTCATTTCCAGGCATCATGTTTGGATGAAAGCAGGCACTGCTCATCATCTGCACAGTTGTATCGTAAAAGTAAAGTGTGCTGGTAGCAGCCTCATGCTGTGGGGCTGTTTTTCAGTGGCAGGGACTGAGGGACTCATCAGAGTAAGGAAAGCTCAACACAGCAAAATATAGGGATAGCCTTAATGAAAACCCAGTCCAGAGCATTCAGAACCTCAGACTGAGCAGAAGGTTCACCTTCCAACAGGACAATGACCCTAAGCACACAACAAGTGTGGCTTAAAGACAGCTCTGTGAATGTCCTTGAGTAGCCCAGCCATAGCCTTGGCTTGAACACAATGAAAGAACACTATGAACGATTAAAAACAATTAAACCGAATAAACTGTGTTGATTTAGCACACTGAATGTAAATGAAAAACAACCAATTATTAAACGTTTCACATTGCACAAGACAACTACTGAGACATGTTCTCTGTCACTTACACTTAGATAAGAAAGTTAAATCCTAAAAATTATACCTTGAAGGGTTCTTAATCATAATCATATAATACAAAGAAAGTTTGCCAGAATGGGAATTTGGTATGATTTTTTGCAATGTACTCAAAAATAATTGTGTAAGAGGTTGCTCAAATGTATATATTTTCATAATTATCCCACAAATCAAAAATAGAAACAAAACATAAAAAATATAAAAACGTAATAGTAAGATTATTTTAATATTTTATTTTATGTTTTATGGTACAGGTAATTCAATTTAAAATGCACAATACAAATTAAAATGCTTTAAAAATATGATTTTGAAGAGTTTGTGAGATGTTTTATTGATTTATAAGAAGGGAAATTTTATATATAACAGCATCGTAACAGTATGGAGTCTTGACCAGCAGATAGCAGTGTTGCTGTTTTCATGACTTCCCTGTCACCATAATTCTGGTGGATGATAGTCGCAGTACATATATTATAATATAAATTTGTTGATTTGTATAACTTTTGAATGGTCAACATAATAAAATAAATTAGTGATTAAATAAAATAGACATCTTTCTTTGTGAATCGACGAATCTCACTACGACGAAAGCTTGGCTCATGAATATTAATTAGGCCATGATGACGTTGCTTGGAAACCATTCTGAAGCTTCCAGCAGGGAATCCTTCTGCCTCCCAGGTTTATCTTATGAATATTACGATAGGCCTTGGAAAGTAATGAATATTAATTAACACGAACTACTACCCGATTGGCCTTTGGGAAGAATGACGCGAACCTTAAGTAATATTTATGACCCAATCCTTCAACAGCGGCGAAGAGGAAGTTATGAATACGTATGAGGCCGACATCCAGTATTTCTATTTTGAACCAGGAAGTAACGTGTTACAACAATCCTTAGACATTTGAAGAACACTACAATGGGCTGACTGAGAGGAGTGCGGACTGCATTATGGAAAAGTATTTTGCACTGTGCCTTTTAATGTATGTTTTCGCTGGCTGTTTTGCTGACGGTGAGTTTTGGGAAGCGCTTTATATGTCTTAGATATAACATTATATGCAGTATACAGCTGTTTTTATCGATTGATGACAATCGGACATTTCATTTCAGGCTTTAAATAAAACGCAATAACTGAGCTGCACTATGTAATCAATTCATACCAAAGGAGTTTTTCGCCCTTACCCAAATGTCACAAAAATAGGCATGGATTTTCGCAAATATTTTAATCGTTTAGATTACCAGACGCTAATCTGTTTTCTAGCATGTTTATACATAAATAAGTCTTGACATATAGAATTTTGAAGCGAATAAATGAATGTCGCTTATTGTGATTGTTTACGTCTGACGCCATCGTGACGTCATGCTCTGCCCTCCAGATCTCACTTACTTGAACGGGTTCTACTCTAAAACGCCTCAGAGGTTGTCCAAATACAGCTGGTTCGGCAATGTTCGGCTCCATCACTTCAGAGTACCGGAAGATGCGGTACTCGTGCGGTGGCTGCTCACGGTCTCACGGGGATCCGGACTGAACTGTGGCAACCAGAACATCACTGTGTATGTATGGTGAAATTATGACAGTAAACATACGTGTGTGAATAACACATAGGTTTGAAGTGATTTCAGTATGGAAATAATCTTTTGAAAGCTTTACCATATTTTAAACATAGCCATTTTTAACCAAATTTCCCTCCAAAAATATTGTGTATTTCACTAGGGAAAAGTGTGGGTAAATTTAGTAGAGAACTTGCTATTACTCAACAACTCTGTGATGAAATGGAATGTGATGAAAACCTCTTACACTCTTTGATTGAGATTTACAGGGTTTTATAGCTGTAATAATAGCTGTAGTTGCTATGGTATTTTGGCAGGAATTATGTTACTGTGGTAACCATTGAAATCCCATTTGAAAACATGTCCAATATCAAGTGTGGGTTTTAATGTTTCTAATGGTTTATAAATATTTCAAGATAGCATGAAATGAAAATGTACATCGTCCCTAGAACCTTGCATTCATCTGCATCCACTTTTGAATGCAAATGTCTATCTTAAAATCCAGTCAGACACAGAAAACCAAGTCCTCGCCCTACATATTTTTCTTTTTTTCATGATGTACGTCACAATATGGAAGATTACATCTGTTTGTACTTTTGTTTCATTGTGACTTTTTGTTTTCAAAGGTTTAAGTATTGTAATTAAAATATTTCAATGTGTGCTGTGCTTTTGTACCTCTAAGAACGATCTCCTTGGAGGTCTTTCTTAGAGATCGCTTCTTGGAGACCATATACAGAAGACAGCTTCTCGTGAGATTTCCATAACTAAGTAGCCTGAGATTATGTGTGCTGTATCAATACCAAGAGACCTGCTTAAAATGTGCTTGAAAACATGTAAGCACTTGTAGATGTCAAATAATTAAGTTTATATACTAATATACTCCTAAAAGATGACAAAATAAACTTTTAGCAGCTAAACGTATCAATCAATTGTTTATCAAACCATTTTGTGGAGTCTTAAGTGGCCGCAGAGATTCTTCCTGAAAGAAGTACTTTACACTATAATAGTCGGTTATGAAAGTAGATAAAAGCAGCTAAATGGCAAAGTATTAATACGTTATTTAAATTACATTATTTAACATTGACTTTTGTCCATCTAATGCACATTAACAGGCACTTTAGGACAGGAGCACCCCCGGTCATCAACCCCATAGAAACAGCCTTTCCAAACTCCACATCAGTGTCTCTTGCTCACAACTTGACGCTGACCATTCCCAGTGGACAGAGCGGCAATGTGACACTGTTCAATGTGACCCATCCCAAACCTGGAGACTGGTTCCTTGCTGCTCACCTGCCCAAGGATGAAGGAAAGATTGAGCAGCAGGTGTGTCTATATATTGTGTAGGATTGCCTTTATAAATGTGACAACATTCCAGATCAATAAGTTTGCATGTAGAAGTGCTATAAAAACAGTAATATTGTGAAATATTGTTACAATTTAAAATAACTGTTTTCTATTTTAGTATATTTTAAAATGTAATTTATTCCAGGGATGCTAAATCTGATTTTTTTTTTTTTTTTTTAGAGAACAGTAGACGTAAACATGTGATTGATTGTTGCTTTTGGTTTTAGGGACTGCCATCTTGCTCATACCTATTCCAGGCACAGATGTTTTTAAGAAGAGCTGCTGACCTGCCAATACTGCAGTACAACATTCCACTCTATCAAACACTAACTACAACTCCAGCTCTGTTTAAGTATGCTCTATATTCATGTGTGTTTTAAAGGAGACGTCCACTTTCAAAACAAAAATTCACATATAATGTACTCACCCCCTTGTCATTCAGGATGTTCGTGTCTTTCTTTCTTCAGTCGTAAAGAAATTATGTTTTTGAGGAAAACATTTCAGGTTTTTTTCTATTTTTTCTGCTATGGTGCCCCGATTTTGAACTTCCAAAATGCAGTTTAAATGCGACTTCAAGCGATCCCAAATGCGGTTGTAAATGAGTCCAGCTGAGGAAGAAGGGTCTTGTCTAGTGAAACGATCGGTTATTTTCATTAAAAAAATACAATTTAAATACTTTTTAATCTCAAACGCTCGTGTTGTTTTGCTCTCCTTGAACTCAACTCAATTCTGGCTCAGGACAGTTAGGGTATGTCGAAAAACTCCAGTCGTTTCAAAATCATCCTACATCACTGCAGAAGTAATGACACAGTTTTTGCAAAGTGAACATGCAAAGAAGATCAAACCCCCCTTACAAAAACGGTAAAACAGCGATATAGGGTGATTTTGAAGTTGAGGGAGAACATGAGATGGGAGTTTTTCGACATACCATAACTGTCATTAACCGGAAAAAACAGTCCAGGCAGTGTAAGACAAGACGAGCGTTTGACATAAAAAAGTTAATTATTTTTATGAAAATAACTGATTGTTTCGCTGGATAAGAACATTCTTTCTCGGCTGGAATCATTTACAGCTGCATTTGGGATCGTTTGAAGCCGCATTTAAACTGCATTTTGGAAGTTCAAAATCGGGGCACCACATCAGTCCATTATATGGAGAAAAATGCTGAAATGTTTTCCTCAAAAAACATAATTTCTTTTTGCGACTGAAGAAAGAAAGACATGAACATCTTGGATGACAAGGGGGCGAGTACATGATATGTGAATCTTTGTTTTGGAAGTGGACTTTTCCTTTGAAGGGATAGTTCACCCAAAAATGAAAATTCTGTCATTAATTACCCACCCTAATGTCATTCCGAACCTGTATAACCTTTGTTCATTTTGGAACAAAAATTAGTATATTTTTGATAAAATCCAAGAGCTTTCTGACCCTGCATAGACAGCAATGTAATTACCACATTCAAGGGCCAGAAATGTAGTAAATATAAATTGGTAAACAGTCCACATGACATCAGTGGTTCAACCTTAATTTTACGAAGCTACGAGAATACTTTTTGTGTGCAAAGAAAACAAAAATAATGATGTGTTCCGAAGGTCGACATGAGGGTGAGTAATTAATGACAGAATTTTCCTTTTTGGGTGAACTTTAAGTAGAATATATTGTTGTTTGTTACTTTTTTGTTATTAATAATTAATTTGAATTAAAATGTTGAAAAAACTCTTTTCTGTTTCTATTTCTAATATATTTTAAAGTATAATTTATTGCTTGGATGTCAAATCTTAATTTTCAGCCTCATCACTCCAGTCTTAAGTGTATCATGATCCTTCAAAAATCATTCTGATATGCTAATTTGCTGCTCAAGAAACATTTCTTCTTATTATTATTAATACTGAAAACAGTTGTACTGCTTTAGTGAAAACCATGATACATTTTTTGCAGGATTCTTTGATGAATAGAACATTCAAAAAACAGCATTTATTTGAAATAAAATTCTTTTGTAACATTATAAATGTCTTTACTGTCACATTTGATCATTTTTTGATCGTCCTTGAAATATATGTTCTAAAGTACTATTTTTATGTTTTTATTTTCTGTTTAGAGTTTTTGTTCCAGAGTTCTCTTCCAGGTTGGATGTTTTCATCTTGAACTGTTCTGTAAAGCTGGGAAATGATTGCGGGCTGTCAATCACTGTAGGCTCCAACACTTTGAAGCAGGGCTCGGAGGTGAAACAGAACTGTTCAGCGCTAGAGAGCTGCTCCGCGTCGGTCCTCATTCCCCCGTGGAACAGCTGGTTGCTGGTTACGGTTGAGACTAGTCAACCAAACACCACTATACCCTTCAGCATCTCTGCCAATGTTACAGGTTTGTTTAGATTCACCTATCATTTTGATTTCACTTTTTTGCCAGCTTTTTCTTGGTTCTTAAATGTCTTTCCCTCCTCTCTCACTTCATACACACAGTGGGATGTAAACCTTTGAGCGTCTCTTCAGATTTCAACACCTCAGCCTTCATTCGTACCATCATTGCTCCCCAAAGCAGCACCATTGGTGGCCTCACTAACACATCCGTTTCCATGAGAGACCAACCGGGCCTCCGTGCTAACAGCTCTGAGCCAGTGTGCATGAGAAGCCCTTCAGTGTTCAGAGATGAACAGGATGTGCTATCACTACGCTTCATCGTTTCCAGCAGCAACCTAACCGTGACCTCAGACCTTCCAACGGTGCTCACACTTGAGCACTCTCCTGGTGATAGTGGCGGCACGTTTGTTGTACAGCTCCACTTGAACACTGTAAGTATATAAAATAATATGCTATAATATAATGTCATTCAGAGTTTGCGGTCTGTAAGAATTTTGAATGTTAATAGTAGTAAAATAATAGTAAAATTACAATTTAAAATAACCATTTTATATTTTAATATATTTATACTTTGTGATGCAAAGCTGAACTTTTAGTATCAGAACTCCAGTCTTTAGTGTCACATGACGATTCAGAAATCATTCTGATATGCTGATTTGATGTAAGAAAAAAATTCTTAATATTATTAACATTGCAAAATTGATATTTTTTTTCAGGATTTTTTGATGGCTAAAGTTTGAATATATTTTTAAATAGTAATTTCTTCCTGTGATTAAAGCTAAATTTTCAGCATCATTCAGAAATCATTCATTGCTATTGAAGAAACATTTATGATAATTATTATCGTCAATATTTAAAACAGTTGACCATTTTTTCAGGTTTCTTTGATGAATACAAAAATCCAAAGATCAGCATTTATCTGAAATAAAAAGCTTTTGTAACATTATACACTATACCATTCAAAAGCTTGGAGTCAGTACATATATATATTTTATATATCAGTATATGTATATTATATTTCAGATAAATGTTGTTCTTCTGAACTTTGTATTCATCAGAAAAACTCAGCTGTTTTCAACATAATAATAATAATAATCAGCAAATCAGAATATTACAATGATTTGACTGGAGTAATGATGATAAAAGTTCAGCTTTGAAATCACAGGAATAAATTACATTTTAATACATATTCAAATAGAAAGCAGTTATTTTAATTAGTAAAAATATTTCAGAATTGTACTGTTTTTGCTGTACTTTGGATCAAATAAATACAGACTTGGTGAGCAGAAGAGACTGCTTTAAAAACGTTAAAAATCTTACTGTTCAAAAACTGTTGACTGGTAGTGTACTCATTTTCTTCATGAGAAAGATAATAGAATGAATAATAAAGAAAAATGTATTCATGCAAAAAATTCAAAAAGATTATTGCAAACTAGATCTGATTGAGTCATCCGCTTTGCATCATGTCTTTGCATCACAGCCTCTTGTTTCATATGGGTTTAGCATATTAACCACTACTATTGTGATATCAATAATAAAAAGTCATTCATTTAAACTAGTAACTTTAAATGCTTAGATACTTATTGTATTGAATTTCTATCAGTGTATTTTTATTCACATTGTGTTGTAATATAGATTTAACGTCGTTTTATTCATGTGTTTGTGGTATAGAGTTCTCCGGTTGGTGGATTTGCCCGTGTCAAAGCATGTCTCACACCTTTTGCTCCAGTACTTCATCTCAACCGCAGCCAGACTTGTTCTACAGGTTAGCCACACGTTGATATTAGTGCAATACCTGTTTAATATTCTCCTGCATGCCACATTTGAAGCTCTCTCTGTACATGTGTGCATGTAGGGCTTATGCTTGGCTATTCTCTGAGTGTGAGCAGCAATGAATCACAGGCATTGTTGAGGATTCCATTCCCAGATGCAGGAGTGTGGTACCTCAGTCTCCAGGCCGTGTGCAATGACAGGTCAGTTGTGCGATTAGTACAGTGCCCATTCAGACCCATTTGTGTCTAGTTGTGAGATTAAACACATTTGCAATGCATTATACTTCCAGAGAAACAGAATGATAAACGAGTAAAAAATAGGCTGGACTACATTTTAAAATCTAGAATTGATTAGATCATTAATAGCTGAATTATTACAAAGACAAACCTTTTTCTTAGTTATAATGCACACTGATGAATTGTGCACTGATGCCATTTTGTTTAGTACATGTTTTGAGCATTATTCCTGTGTTGTCTTTCCAGTGTAGACTGCAGGAATGCATCAGCTATAGTGGGTGTGTCTGTGAGCGTGACTGCTTGCATTGATGACTGTGGGCCGTATGGAGAGTGCAGACTGCTACGTACACACAGCTACCTCTACGGTGCATGTGTGTGCAAAGCAGGTAAGCAAACACACACCAACAACTGGCCATAAATCATTAATAATTAATGCTACTCAGTTGTGGTATTGGGTCTTTTTGTGTTGTTTGCTGTTGACAGGTTGGCAGGGATGGGGTTGTACGGATGGAGCGACTGCGCAGTCGTACTCTCGGCAGATGGCTGCGGCTCTTCTCCTCACCCTCAGTAACTTTTTATTTATCCCACCCATCGTCGTAGCACTTTACAGAGGCTACCACGTGGAGGCCGCCATCTACTTCTTTACCATGTTTTTCTCCACGGTGCGTTTTTATGTTATTTATCTATCTGTCTATCTATCTGTCTGTCTGTCTATTTATCTATCTATCTGTTTGTCGTTCTATTGTTCTATCGTTCTACCAATCGTTCTATTGATTTTTCTATCATTCTATCATTCTATTGTTCTGTCATTTTATCGTTCTATCTGTTGTTCTATCATTCTATCTATTGTTCTATCTGTCGTTCTATCATTCTATCTGTCGTTCTGTCATTCTGTATATCTATCGTTCTATCTATCATTCTATCTGTCATTCTATCATTCTATCTGTCTATCTGTTGATCTATCATTCTATCGTTCTATCATTCTGTCATTCGATATACCTATTGTTCTGTCTATCGTTCTATTTATCGTTCTGTCTATCTATCGTTCTATCATTCTGTCTATCGTTCTATCTGTAATTTTATTTATCGCTCTGTCTATCGTTCTGGCCGTCGTTTTTCTCCACGGTGCGTTTTTATGTTATCTATCTATCTATTGTCCTATCATTCTATCATTCTATCTATTGTTTTATCTATCATTCTATTATTCTGTCGTTCTATCGTTCTAGCATGCTATCTATCTATCTATTGTTCTATCATTCTGTCATTCTATCTATCTATCTATCTATCTATTGTCCTATCATTCTATCTGTCGTTCTATTATTCTGTCATTCTATCTATCATTCTAGCATTCTATCATCTATCTATCTATCTGTCTATCTATCTATCTATCTATCTATCGTTCTATCGTTCTGTCTGTCTATTGTTCTGTCGTTAAATCTATCGTTCTATCTATCTACCGTTCTGTCTATCATTCTATCGTTCAATCAATCATTGTTCTATCTATCTATCTATCTATGTATCATCCTATCGTTCTATCATTCTGTCATTCTATCTACCTATATGTATCTATCTATCTATCTATCTATCGTTCTATCGTTCTGTCTATCTATTGTTCTGTTATTCTATCGTTCTAGCATTCTATCTATCGTTCTGTCTGTCTGTCTATCGTTCTGTCTATTGTTCTATCTATCATACTATTGTTCTATCTATCTGTAATGCACATTGTGTATTTTGTAGTCATAATGATTGTTTTTTGCAGTTTTATCATGCGTGTGACCAGCCTGGTGTGACTGTGATGTGCATCATGGACTACGACACTCTCCAGTTCTGTGATTTCTTGGGTTCTGTTGTGTCAGTGTGGGTGACCATTGTGTGCATGGCACGGCTTCAGGATCCGGTAAAATATGTAAGTACTATGTTATGTATATTTTATTTTATTTTAATCAATAGTGGCCATAATTTTTGTTAATAATGTGCACATTTACCATGGAGTCATGGTAGATGTGTTGGAGTCTTGTCATTGGTGGAAAGGGTTTACAGCATCTCTAATAACTAGAGATTTGTTATTATTGGTTTTATGAATAATAACTATTTTTGTTTAAATGTCTGACTTCTAATTACATTCTACAGCAGCAGGTTGAAACTGAAACTGCTGCATGTTGGCATTTATAACAATTAAATGGTATGCATGTACTCCCATGTACATTCATGAAAGTGTCAAATAGAGTCTGTGTCTCCTTGTAAACTGCAATGGAACTGTTGTGGAATGGGCCTTAAATAGCACAGCATGTTTAACTAGACTTACCTGTTCTTTAAAGGGAATGTTGTGATAGTGGATACCAACTATGTGCATTGGTACTTAGAAACAATACAAACCACAAGCCAGTAAAAGATTTTTTTGTGTACAGGTATTATGTGTAACTTTATAATCAAGGTATTATGTCTAGAAATTAGAAGAATAAGTTGTTAACTGATCAATAGACATTATGACTTTTTTTATATTAAATAATTTCCCCCTTTTTAGTCAAGGAGTCTTCCATTAAAAATTGTTTTTCATATCAATTTTCATTTTCCCTTCACTTTTAAAATGAAATATTAGACTTAGGTAGACGCCCTTAAACTATGAAGTGCTTCTTATAATGAATAGAATGTGGGCCATTTATTGTTAATGTTCTCGTACTTCTGATGTCAGATTTCAGTCAGTTTCTGCAGATTGTCAGTTTACAACACATACAACACAGCTTATGTTGTTCTTACATTGCAGCTATTGTTTATGGTGGGCACTCTCGTCATTTCCATGGCAATGCAGTTGGACCGCAGGGGGCTGTGGAACCTTCTAGGTCCTGTCCTGTTTGCTTTGGTCATTATGGTGACTTCCTGGGTGAGCTTGACTTTTCCATTACTCCAAAACATTATGTATTCTTAGATTTTATCCATACTGAGACAGACTAGTGATTAGAATTTTATTTATTTACTTATTTATTTACATTTTTGAATATGTAAATACACAACTTTTCAAAAGTTTGAGGTCAGTAAGATTTGTGTAAAGAAAGTATTATTATTATTTTATCCAGCAGAAATGCATTACATTGATCAAAAGTAACAGTAAAGATGTTTACTACAAATTATAAAATTTATATAGAAAAACTTCATGGTTTCATGGTTTCCACAAAAATATTAAGCAGCATAAGTTTATTCAACTGTTATAATAAGAAATGTTTCTTAAGGAGCAAATCAGCATATTAGAATGATTTCTGAAGGATCATGTGACAGTGAAAACTGCAGTAATGATGCTTAATTCAAATTTTAAAGATACTTAAAATTGTTCAAACACACACACACACACATCTACTCCCATCTGTGGTTACCACTTTATATTCATTAAGGTTTTTCTAAAAAATGTTGTTTTACACAGCAGAAATTAAATGCTACCAGATTCAACTTTACAATAACTGTGACTCAGTCTCATTGTAATGATGAGCAGTTTTTAAATATTTCCTATCCTGTTCACTTGTGTTACGCGACAGGTTTATCGAGGTGTGAAACGTCATCAGTGTTACCCTCCGTTGTGGCGCCGCTGGGTGTTGTTCCTGCTTCCGGGCATCGTCTCTGCATTAATTGGAGTTTGTGTGTACGTCTTCGCTCAGACCGACAGCAACTACTACTACACTCATTCCATATGGCATGTCATGGTGGCCACGAGCGTGGTCTTCCTCTTACCACCCCGCGAAAAACACGTTCCCCCTTGGGGCTGGACCAACAAAATCTGTAGCTACAGGAGATGTAAAAACGAGAAAGTAGAGCTTTACACTGTCACCTAATTACACTGCTGTCGGTATTTGCACAAACCGGATTTTCACGTGCATTTTTACAGTTTTAGATTCATTAGTAATTAGCTTTAAGAAAGAAGCTTTATCTGAAAGATTCTCTTCTGCAGTCAGCAGTACGACTGCACACACATGCAAAACTACTTAAAGGAATAGTTTACCCAAAAATGTCATTTTTACTGTCATTCCAAACCCATAAACCAAATCAATGGAACACAACGGGAGATTCTTTGACCACATAAATCAAGTAAAAACAATCAGTGAGTAATGACTTATTGGTTTGTTTTTTTCAACACAAAGTTATTGTATGACTTCAGAAAGCTTGGAATATAGTCATAGACTTCTTTTATAGTGCTTTTTGGCAAACAGAAACTTGTCCTTTTGTGTTTCATGGAAAAAAAAGGTTTGAGTGACACGAGGATGAGTAAATAATGCCAGTATTTTCATTTTTGAATGAACTATTCCTTTAAACAAGATACTTTTAGACTTTTTAACTTTTCAAGTGAGTGATCTCACAGAAAACAACAGCAATGACAATAATGTAAGTAAATTAATGATATAAACGAAAGGCAACTTAGTGAATGTTTCACCTATTTCACCCAGTTTACTCCATTAAGCACTGTTGTGAGGTTTGGTTTATTGAAGAATCAGTTTATCAGTTAATTACACTGCGTTTGTGCAGTTCTTTATAGACAAAATGTCATTTTTATCTCTTTTGAGAAAAAGCACTACTGATTTCTAGGTTTATTTAGCACTTTTTTCAGTTGATTTATGAGTAGCGCCACATTAAATCTGCACCCACAAAACTCGGATTGTTTATACAGAAAAAGCGAAAAACTAAACGAAGACGGAATTTACTTTTTAGGGTGAAATATTCCTTTGAATAAGTTAAATCATTTTCGTGGAATTCTGGAGATTTTCTTTTAAAATCAGCACAGAAAATCAGGAAACAAAAAAATAGCAGATTCTGTCTGGACCTACTTAGGACCTAACACTAAGGATCATGTTGGCATTTTCATTACCAGAGAGGACTATTGTCTGTGTCTCTCAATTATTGTTTGCATACACTGGAGAACAGGTACAATAGTTACTTGTTTAATAGCCAAATTTGTTTTACATTATTATTTATGCCACTGTCAGGAATGTACAAGAAAATACCTCCCTTCTTCCTCCCTAAAAGCCTTGGAATTTTTCTTGAGATGTTGCTCCAAGAGGAAGAACATTTTAAACTTGTTTAAATCTGTGCTTGCTAGAGCCAGTGTGTGAAACTGCTTGTATGCCGGTATGAATGGCTGTGTCTCCTTAATAGGCTAAAGATGCGTGTGTTTGTAATGGGTATCTGATGTGTGATGACCTGATGTATTTAAGACGAACCTCTGTGTTGGTCAAGGCTTTACATAGATATGCATAACACTGTACTTCTGAACCCTCAGGCCAGTTTAAACTTGAAGAGGCATCTGTGGACATTGTTTTAAGGTTTAAATTTACATTGCAGCTGTCCTTTAAAGCTCAAATGTATGTAAATCAGTGTCACGGTTTTCCATTTGACTGTAACGGCGAGGTGATTCATCTCTTGATTTTTTTCAGAGGAGGTAGTGTTAAATTAGGGTTGAAATATTATACAGATGTTTTACAATGTTTTATATTCATTTTGTATTGGAATTGATATTGAAAAAATATGAGATTAACTTGGGTATATGTTACTAGTTCTGTTTGTAAATCTGTGAATTCCAAAACCTTTACTTCTTTCTTATGGGACTTCTTGATTTCATCATGACAATCCTTGTTCTTGCTTTTCTGTGTTGTTGTCTATTGGTAGGCCTTGTAAATTGCACAAATATGCAGTTGTGTTTGGGGTTGAAAATGAGGCTGTGCAAAGAGAGAATATGTTTATGTTGATGAAGCTACATGTTAAAGTTTCTTTGTTGTTTTTTCAGTTAGTTTTTATTTGTGCTCTTGATTCCAGCCTCATTTTTTCTTAAACAGTTCTATAATCTATATGCCAATAAATGGAGAAATAAATAAGTGATTATTTAAAACCGGTTACTTCTTTTTCCACATTTTTCCAGCTTTTTAGAGCAAGGCTTATTACTGTAGTTAACTTATCCATCTTATTTTTTGCCGTTC
>JAHKKF010511590.1:0-10884 GCA_019740295.1 Labeo calbasu
GTTTACCTCCACTTGCTACCAGTGTTTTTCTGCAACCACTATGCGCGCGCAGCTGCAAATGACGTCACTGTGACGTCTACTCGAAATTGGTCTATTAAAACTGATACAGCAAGAGTTTTAATGAGCAACAATAGTTTATAAATGTACTATTAAAACAAGGTTGATTACAATTATATTTAGTTGACTTGAATTTTGAGGTAATTTATATTTTTACTCTGATCATTCACGTTATGTTGTTCAGTGTCATGTTTAGTGTGGGTAAATGTTGCTACAGTAACAGACTGAAGTGCCATATGATGCAGTATACACTATAAGTACTATACTTATAAACTATACTATTACTTTTTATGGAAAGTAATGCATTACATTACTTTTGTGTTACTTATCTGGGCTGGGCATCCTTTTTTGTTATTATTTATTTCTGTATTTATTTATTTATTTTTAAATATACAAAGTTCTATTTTGACAAATATAAAAGCCCTTTCAATTTGCACTTTTTTTTATTTATTTTTTTTATTTGCAGTGCGTTGAGTTTTCTAAGCCACCTTAGAAAACAAAGAAACTGACCTTACTTTTTTGGAAAAATAACTTGGATATTTTCTTGTAATTTAAACACTAATGCATTACTTTACTTTACTTTACTTTACTTTACTAGTTACTTCAACCAAAAAAAAAAAAAAACAACCAAGTGCAGTACTGAGCTGCATAACATTAATAATTCTGGTCACTGTTAAGATGTTCCAGTGTCTCCTCACTAAATGTTACAAAACCATCATTCACAGAGAAAGTTTATTAAATTGTTAACTCACGGTTTGTAATGCAGCTGCTCCTTCATCTTTCAACAAAGTTTCTTCCAAGCTCTCCATTACACTGTTCACAACAAACATATAATCCTTTGATGTGGTCCACGACATCATTAAAATAATCCATTCAACTTGTTCCTGATGCTGGGATCCTTCTGAAGTCTAGAGTCTCGAGCAAGCTGTTTAAAGTGGACGCATCAAAGTGAACATTCTTTTACTCTTCATTTGTCCTGTTGTCAAGAGTGTGGAGTATGTCAGAAATGAAAGTGCATCTGTACACTATAAGCAGTGTAAGTGATTAAAATTAGTTCAGTTTGCTTTTTGGCACAGCTGCTTCCCTTTCTTGTTCCTCCAACTCTGTCAGAACTTCCTGAGATGCAGCAGCTTCAGCCACAGCTTTGTTTGTCATCGTTTGTTTTACAAGTGGATGCAAGAATGAGTTGAACTGTACTTTGATGAGACAGTGGTCTTGATAAGTCCAGGATTAATCCAACATCACACCAAGTTTCCTCCCTTTTCATCTGCTGCAAGTCATGTTGCCTTCATGCTCTTCTGACAAATCACTTCGGTCGATCCAAGTGTTGTTCAGGAGTCTGCATTCAACATGGCTCTTCATAAATGGTCTTTACTGTCATAAAAGGTCATTTGTGTTTCTATGTGCTGCTGTGACATAAAGGCAAGATTTCTGAACAGCTAAAGCAAAAGTGTAAGTATTAAAAAAAATGCTAGAGTTAACTTAGCCCTAATATAAAATGTCGCAGATGTGACGCATTGCTTACCTGATGTTAAAATGTACAATATATAAATTAACATTAACAAGCTATGAATGTCTATTGTTAAGAAAACAAGTGCAGGTGATCAAGTGATTAGAAGCACTTGAAGAATCACACAGCATCTTCTCAGTGTTTTTTGGCATGTTCATGTTATCACTCACTTATAATCTCATTTCTGTTTCTGTGTGCAGCTTTGACAAAGGAAGTGGGGGACTCTGAACAAGAAACATGTAAGTATTACATCTGGTAGAGCAAGTATGAAATTTGTTTTAAGAGATGTATAAATATCTTAGAATTGGCAACAGTTAGTAATTGTCAAATTACTGAACATCCTTGAGTTTGTACACATGGTGAGTAGTTGTCTTTTAATTTAATATTTTAATGTAAAGAAAAGAATAGTGTATTATTTGTACAATAGTGTACACATGCGCTCTGGAAAGCTTTACCTTTATCCACTGTCTGCTGTATTTATAGAAGTCCAGCTGTACAGTGATAAAGAGGAAAATAATATTTTAATAATTTCTGCCATAAAGCAGGTCTAAAAAAAATAAATAAATAAATAAATAAATGGTGTCTATTTACTTGAAGCGCAAATATCCCATCTGGTCGGCAGAGGCTATTTACATTAACTCCACCCACTAATTCCTGGTTGGGATAAACAACATTGCAAAAGATGTCTGTTTATCCATGACATTAGCGGGGTAGGGAGTAAGACACGAGGCAATTATTTTTAATGCGATGGACCCGAGTTCGAATCCACCTTATGCCAAACTTGTTCTTCTCCTTCTCCCATCACAGATTGGAAAGGCATTTATTTTCACTTAATAATAAAGTATTTATTGTGTAGGGTTAGGGGTAGATGTAGGGAGGGCTATTGTCCCAATAAGATGGCATTCATTTAATAATTTTAATAAAAAAATGATCATTTATACGCAATATGTTAATATTGCATACTGTTTTATAATGTACTACAAGTATGAGGTACACCTATCAGCCAGTTTGCTAAAGAAAATACAGATTTTTTTAATGTCAATAGAATATAATTATTTGCAGTTAGTCAAACTAGAATATACCACTTTTTTGCACTTAGGCCGTGTGTCCACCAAACCGTTTTTGCCAGTTGAAAATGCCAGGTGCTTTGTTGTAAATGCCTAGCTATGAGCACTTTGGCTGCTATGATGTGGGATATGAAGTGTTTCCATTACCTGATTTCACAGATAGTTTACAGTATTTCTAAACGTAAAAATGGTGCAACAATATAAAGTGCTTTGGCACTTGTTTTAAACAATTTTGTTTTAATTTTGTTGTGCTTCTCGTTGTCATCTGCTGTTGTTGTACAAGCAGGATGTGGTGGTTGGTCGGTGTGGTATTAGTCTTGCCCCTCCTCCACTGTGATTGGATGAGTGCTGCATTTTTTTCCCCCAAAGTTGAACATTCTTCAACTCTCAACACTTGACCCCTCAGCTTGAAAAAGACGCTCAGCGCATCGTCACATCATTGGGGTTTTAAAAATGTGGCACTCCCATTGGAAACAATTGAAAAAATACGCTAACCTGTTCATATGATCTGTTCATATGTCCAACAAAATCCCCTGAATACAAACCAAATAATCAAAAATGAATGTAAGTGAATGAAACTCTGTTTGTAATTCTTTTAATGCATCAAAAGATCAATGTGAACTTCACTTTTAAGGTGCGTAATTGAGTTCACAAATGTCATGTTCATTTTTAGGAAAAGAGCAAGTGTTCAAACAAGATTTAACAAAAATTAGTCACACATGCTAATGACAATGTGTGATTTAAGTGATGTTGTATTAACTGATTTTGGGAGGAGCACACACAGATAATTAACACGACCAATTCATCATCAGCATTCACGCTCCCTATCCAATCAGCATGAGACAATCCCTAAAAATAACCAAAGCAGTCTTACCATCAGTTTTCTTGTCTCTCAGCACCCCTCCACCACCCCGACTCCTCATCTTCAGCCCATGCTTTCCTTGCTTTGGGTTCGGGCTAAAATGCCTAGCTCGGACCCCTCTCCCTGGACAGGGGCAGTGCAGCGGGCTCGGGAATGATTACCGAGCTCGGAGCCCTCTCCTGTACAGCACGCCAAATACGCATAACCTTTTACTTAGTTTATTATATGCAAGTGTGAACTCGTGAAATGATTTTGTACATTTTATTTCCAATGGTAATTTGACATTCATTATGGTTTCTTAGAAATGACTACAGACTATAGACTTCTCTCTTTGGAATTTCTGTGATTGTCTCTGTGTTTCTTTTCAGAATCAACAGGAAAGGAGTGAATGAAGAAACACCTGTTATTAGTGAATGAGCAGCAGAAGAGTGTCTGTGATTGCAGATTGATTTCAACTACCACCAAAGAAACCAGAAGTGGCTTCTGCCTGTTCTTAAAGGCTAAATAATTCCAAATGAACTCCACATGTAACGCATCAATTCTACAAGACTGTTTTGCTCTCCCTCTTTTTGCATGCGTGAGTAAAACACTGAGCTCTCTCAGCGAATCAATGGCGAGTCTGGCTCCTTAACACTACAGTTAAAATATTGTGCTTAAAATACAAAGAGCTGTGTTGTGTGCTGTGTTCAAAATAAGTGAAACCAAGGTAAATATCTGTGTTAAACTTATACTAAGCATCTAATTCAAACATTGGCGAGTGAAATCCAACAATTTCTTATTTTCAGCAGGGTTAGCCGAGTATATTTTGTGACGTATGTGAGTACTCACATTGTAGATGGTTGCTATGTCTCTTGAAAAGCTTTAGGTTTTAGAAGAACACTAAAATTTGTAGATAAAACACTTGTATATGATTATATTAATGTTACGCTACTGCTACACTACATACCTGTTATTATTTGAATCTCACAACTTTTTCATCATTTTTAATCACAGCTAATTTAGCATTCTGACATCATTTTTAATCACAGCTAATTTAGCATTCTGACAAATCACCTGTTTGTGGGTTTGTTTGGGCATATGTAAACACTTGGATCTACGCTAATAACTCTTAAAATAAACCTGTGAATGTCTCTGTGGGCACATCTTAAATAATCAAAGTGTGCCTTCTTTGTTGTCTGATTAACTGATTAACCCAATGAAAGAACATCAAGGATTGCTTTTTTGCACTGCCTGCAGATTACTGTAATAATAATAAGCACATACACTATTTTTGTTGCGACCAGTTCACTCAACTTTGCACTTGCACTATTTATTTGTGTATTCTATATATCTATATTATCTGAAAATAAAGTGGAACAATAACAAGACCCAGAGGCTGGGACTGTGTCTTGCACTGAGATGTTTCTGTGGGGACAACTGGTTGCTGCACAAGCATACTTTACAAGGGAAAAGACTATTCACACAGTACATTTAAACTCTTCTTCTTTTTGTGTATCCAGCATTGGTCTCTCAATAATCTGCTTTTAAAGCAGAAGTTATTACTCCACCCCCTGAGTAACGTCATTATGGCACCTCTTCGTTTTAACCAATGCGGTTCAAACAATGGATCTGTAACAAAATAATGCTCTGGTTACTAACATAACCTTGGTTCCCTGAGATAACATTCGCATTTGGGGAAACTCTGTTTTCCTCTAAATACTGAAGCCTGATTTTTAAACGTTGGTGTAGCTGCCCATCCTAAGGCATTTCAGCTCACCAAAATGGGTGGAGCTGACTGCCTATATAAGTTGGCACTGAATGCAATGTCAATACTATTGGGGAATCTTTTGTTTGTTCTCGTTATCTAAATGAACCAAGGTTGTACTTGACGAGTGCTAAAGCTAGCAGCAGGGTAGTCTTGAGCGACAGGGCCTTTCACCGAGCCCACGGAAGGAAGTGCCTCACCATTTTGTAAAGAGACCACAACCTGAGGCTGTCCTAGTGATTTATGAAAGCCACCACTGTCATGTCTGAACGGATGAACCTGAACCGGATGTCTGAACCTGATTTGGAGGCATCTGTCATAGCAACCTTTCTTCTGGAGGTCAGTCCCAATTGGACACCTGTCTGATACAGGTGAGGAGCCTTGAGAAAAAAGTGCCCCAGACACCAGGCATAGGGCAGGACATGGGTTTTTAGCCAGTACTGCAGGGGCTGCATGTGGAGCAGGCTCAACAGTATTACAGAGGAAGGGGCTGCCATCAGACCCAGGATCCTTTAGAAAGCTTTGAGGGGTAGGAAAGCCACTACTTTAATTGATACCGCTACATTCTTAAAAGTAAAGGTGCTTTATAAGGTTCTTTACAGTGATGCCATAGAAGAACCATTTTTGGTTCCACAAAGAACCATCTCTTTATTATGTTTTTATAATCTGAAGGACCTTCTTTTGACAAACTCATGACGAGGATTTCTGTCTGCCTCAGAGGAAAAGAACTGCAACCATGCATTTGGTAAAAGTGCATGGAGCCAGAGACAGTCTGAATGGAGGGACCGTAAGTTGTTATGCCTCCACCTCGAATGTGAATCTTAAGAACGGTTTGTGATTAGGGGCCATCTGGATTTGAAACTTTTGAACTTGCGTGAGGATCTGCTTCAAAGTCAGCATCCCTAAAAGCAGATTGATCTGGGCAGACTCGTCCATGGTGCAGAGGAGTTTGGCCTAGAAACCTGGAGGGCCACCATCGTATGGAGATGAATCGTATGGCTGAAATGCCATAGGTTTGTGCAGTAAAACTGAACACATCAGGCTTCAGTGTGGTTCCACACAAAGTGAGAGATTGTTTCAAAAGGGAAGTATGCTTTCAGGAAACAGTTGTCACTACACCATTAATTTCCTTAACAATGCATCATGCTGCAGTTAAGCAGCGATCTGTGTCATTGTACAGGAAAAGAAATGGAGAAGCAGATAAGACTGGTGGTGGTGCTGATTCTGTTCTTCCTCTGACTGCAGAGGTAGAGAAAGTTTTGGCCATCCTAGAGCCTGACGCATTGAAAGGTATGACCTTTACTGTTAGAGCTTTTGAAGTACAAGCTGACATTCCCCACTCCTAAAGAAATTAAGTAGGCAAATTAACAGTTTCACAACATTGCCAGCATCTCTAGAGTGATTGTCATTACTGATGGGAATCCCAGTGTCAAGCCCTGTGGTAAATGACCCCTTGTACAGTACATCTGCAGGAAGGGTTATCCAGTCATTAATGTACAAGTATATAGTGTGTGATCACCTGGGGATCTTCACTAATGGCAAAATGGTGGCAAAATGGCCTGGAAGCACACGTGACTCTTTTGTGATAGACAGTTTTCCAATTGTCCAGGTGATTTTTCATTTATTTGGGTGCACAAATTGTACGAATAGAGTATGAAGACAACTCTGAACAGAACACAGCCTTGCTGCTGCGAAATCACCTCAAACAAGACACAACTAACCACAGGTGGAGAGCACAATAAACGCAATTCTATGTTCTATCATCTTTAAAATGTTATAGATCAACATAATATGATTGTTATTTGAAGCAGGTCTAAATAAAGCAAACTTTCCAAAGCTTTCCTGGTCACTTTCTGCCCTGGTTTTCACAAATCATCCTTCTCTCACAGGTTCACGTGCAAATAAGCAGAAACATCTGCACCTTTTTGACACGTGTTAACTGAGAGCTTCAGTTTCATGTGACACTGCTACTGTTTGTTCTAGCAGAAGTGCATTAAACCACAGCATGGGAACACAAGGATTATTTTCCCAAAAAATAGAATGGAGAAAGAATGTGGGCAAAAAAAATCAGTCCGTGCGTTCAAATTTACCTCAGTAGAATGCGTGCATGGATTTTGCACGGGTTTGAGTCTGTTTACAAACCTGTTGTCTATTGAGAACATTTTAATGACATGATTTTGCTCCAGATTCAATTAATAACATCAGTCGAGTTTTTTAAATAAGTTCCTTTTTTGATCTGATGTGGTTTCACATCACAGAATGAGGCAAAATCATTATTTTATATAGTATTCTATAAAATGATAAAGGCTGTTGATTAGCATTTGTCGTGGAAATTCTCAAAGCTAATCTGACTTCACCACAGTCAACTCAAACAACTAAATAAACTACAGTATCTCAGCTAATTCCCTGAACTCCCCGAATACTAGCAATACAATCCAAAGAACTACTGTATCTCAAGCTAATTCCCAGAATTCCTCGAATACAATATAATCCAATACTTCCCTGAAGTATGGTGACGGCGTCCCGTCAAGAAGCTACTATCACTACCTCAATCACACATGAGCATGCAGGTCTTTAGCATCTATACACTCTCACTGCCCCTCTCAGCTGTACGCTGTTACCTCAGCCCGAGGACGGCTCTACAGTCTTCCAACACTATCACTGTCTTTGCGGTGGTCTTTTGAGCGTAGAGTCTTTAGTACTCCTATTCCTCAGCTGCGCAGCATATACCAGACACCACTCCAAAGTTTCTCTTTGCAGGAATGAAAGTTTTATTCATGGCTGGGAGCCCACTGGTCACAATAACCAAGAGAGACTCCCTGAACAGAAAGATACATGTACCTTTAAACCTTGTAGTTGAGTAAAAATCAATATCAATATCACTCAAGTCTTCTTCACTGTAATTGGTTACACTGATCTGGTCATTGGTTTGTCATATGACTTAGTTCTACTGTTTAGGCACTACTGGTATTTAATCATGGAGACATGGTCTTTGATTTGAGCATCACTTAGACTGCACTTTTCTAAACAAGTTTATGTTGAACACACCCTTTCGACATATTCTAAGGCCATTAAATAAAAATTTCCATCACACATTGCATTGCATATTCATATAAAAATTCCTGATATGGCTTGCAATCAGTAATGCTGTCTACACTGGATGCGACATGACACGACAACTCCCCGACAGTAAACTGCAGCCGCGTTCTATTTATGATGTGCTCACACAAAATTCAAATGATTTGCACAGGTGGCTTTGTCGCGTCCAGTGTAGACATGGTGTAAAGCACTAAAATTAAAACCGCGATTAGAGTGATCCTGCTCTGAGATCTGCTCTAGGGTGAGAGATGTATAATTTTGATCAATTAAATGTGGTGAAGATTTTAACGAGCTCTGCTGACGCATATATCAATTACATAGACAGTGGGGCACTGGCAGCATTGAAAAATCGTGTTTTATCTCTGTTAAATTACCCCAAAAGCAGCATTGGTGTGGTCGACTGATAAGCAGTCGAATCATGATAGGCCGTTTAGAAGAACGATTATTAGTTCTTTACAGGTTTCATGTTCACCTACATTTCAAGGGTGTTTAACTGTGAATTATAATAAAATATACCCTAAATTCAATTACCTTACGACAAACGCAATCAATCCCACGAAGTCCATAACGTATCTGTACAATTTTTTCCCTCCATGTCTTGGTCCCGCCTCCGCTTCAATTTCATTGGTTCAATCTTTGAACCAACCATTTTTCTTTCTGCCCTCAGAACATTTTTGGGTAAGTGAAACTCTGCATGCAGGACACGTGTGAGATTTTACATTTTGTACTGTTGTGCTGTGTAAATACTGATTACATCCACTGTCATATGTGTCTGATCTGTGTTTCTGAGTGCACACATGCAAGTGATAGTGATAGTGAAGAGAATCCACGTGTGAGAGAAGAAATTTGTGCTTGCGCATTTTGGTGCACCCCGCATTACAATAATTTGCCCCAGACATTTGTTGTTAAAATAACGCCATAGAAAGCGTTAAAATGCTGTGCAGTACAACGCAAAGCAGGACAGGTGGTCACCCTAAACATAACTACAAGTGCTGTATATTGTTTCCAGGTTGGAATCATTTCTGGTGTTCTGGATCCAGACTGAAGTTTGTGTAATTCCTAGTTACCACAGGATGTCAATCCCGTGGCAGAAACAGAGGAACAAATAGGGACCTAATTAGTGTAGCTGCTGTTTAACCCAAGCTAAAGAATAATAATGTGCATTTGATCAGATATAACTGCAGTACAAGATTATGAGATGCATTATTTGAATGCTTGGCTAAAAAGATGTGTCTTTAATCTAAATTTAAACAGAGCGAGTGTGTGCGAACTCCGAACATTATCAGGAAGACTATTCCAGAGTTTGGGAGCCAAATGCGAAAAAGCTCTAGTGGACTTTGCTGTCCTAGGTACTACCAAAAGTCCAGAGTTTTGTGATCTTAGGGAGCGTGATGGATTGTAGCGTGATAGAAGACTAGTTAGGTATGCAGGAGCTAAACCATTAAGGGCCTTATAGGTAAGAAGTAATATTTTGTAACTGATGCAGAACCTAATAGGTAGCCAGTGTAGAGACTGTAAAATTGGGGTAATATGATCATATTTTCTTGACCTGGTATAGATTCTAGCAGCTACATTTTGGACAACCTGTAGCTTGCTAATTGACGATGCAGGATACCACCTAATGCATTACAATAGTCCAGGTCATGAATGCATGAACTAGCTTTTCTGTATCAGAAACAGGTAACATGTTTCGTAGCTTGGCAATGTTTCTAAGATGGAAAAATGCTGTTTTTTGTAACATGAGAAATATGATTTTCAAAAGACAAGTTGCCGTCTAATATAACACAGAGATTTTTGACTGTAGAGTAGAGGAAGTAACAGTACAGCCGTCTAATTGCAAATTGTAATCCAAGAGATTCTGTGTATTGTCTTTTGGTCCAATAAGTAAAATATCTGTCTTCTCTGAATTTAATAGGAGAAAATTATTGATCATCCAGTCTTTTACATTAACACACTCTGTTAACTTTGATAATTTAATTTCATATAAATTAGCTTCATATAAAAGTATGAATAAGGAATAAAGAATAATTATTTTCACACTCCAAGCTGCAACATGAAAACTGTGTTTTTGAATGTATTTTTTGGGAGAGTTTTCATTGGACAAAAATGCTGTCTCAGGATGGACAGAAGCCTGAAACAAAAAAAAAAAAAACAAAAAAAAAAAAAAAAAAAAAAGGAAAAAAAAAAATCTGGATTGAATTGTTGACTGTCAGCGTGCATCGTGTGCGGGAAGGAGGAGTAAGAACGAGGAGCTCGGAACATAAAGTTTATTTAAATAATCCACAGGAACAGCAGGGAATCCACACGTAAATAAAATGCACGAGACTTAAACAAACGGAGTGACAAACAATAACAGACAACCAAACTGTGAACACAACCAAACTTAAATGCACAGACCAATCAGGGGAAGGCAGGTGAAATCGATTAAGCAGTGATGTAATAAGAGACGGAACAGGATAGACCAAATAAGGGCATACATGGGAAAAAAAAAAAACACAAAACAGTCCACAGGGGTGTCACTCGTGCCGTAACAAATACACCGGGG
>JAHKKF010511597.1:0-16291 GCA_019740295.1 Labeo calbasu
CTGACAGACGCGGCTTTCAAACGCTTCCGTTGTGCTTATATGTGAGCGCTCGGTGAGGAGCGTGAAGCGCTTATCATTGTAGCCAATCACAGTCATGTCTGTTGAGCGCGTGAACACTATGGCCAATCAGCGATGTTTAAATATCTGCTATGGCCAATCAGCGATGTTTAAAAATCTGCTCAACAGCGCTCAAATGTGAGCGGGAAATGGACGTTTTTAAAATTTCAGTACCGAAAGCACCGAACCCGGTACCTTTTGACAACTCTACTTGTAAGTGTACTATTTCAATACTCCTTGGGACTAAGTTGGCCCACTTTCTAGTATATAAAATTATACTTTTAAGTGTACTTTAAAGGAGAAGTCCACTTCCAAAACAAAGATTCACATATAATGTACTCATGTCTTTCTTTCTTCAGCCGTAAAGAAATTGTTTTTTTGAGGGAAGTATTTCAGGATTTTTCTTTAATTAAGAAAAATAATTAAGAAAAAATAAATAAATATTTTAAACGAAAAGCTGAAAAAGACTATGCATTGGATTCAAAATGATAATCAAACGTAGATGGAGTCAATCAACACTCCAAAGCTAGACAGTCATTATTACCTCTTCATGGGTCGACATTTTATTCCACAACGTTACACAGTTTAGATGATGTGTTATGTCTGCTGATTGTGTTAGATTACAGGTAGAAGCATCTGTTGTTGTTTTTTCTTCTTCACTTGTGTTTTGGAAATTCTGTACAGTAGACATGTAATAGCGCCCCCTATCATATAACAATGAAAACAAGGATTCTCGGAGCACAAGTATAGCTCAAATCTAAGTATAAGTCAAGTATACTTAAGTGTCATTTTGAAGTAAATGTCTGAGAAGTACATAAAGCACTTTTCTGAGAAGTACATAAAAAGTAAACTGAAAATATACTTTCCTATTTTTAGTTTAAAAGAAGTATACTAATAGCACACTTAAAAAAACGTATTTTTAAATAGTTGTATCACGGACAAATATTGTCCTATCCTAACAAACCATACATCATTGGAAAGCGTATTTATTTAGATGTATAAATATTGGTCCTGGGTCACATATAGGTAGTGTTATTATTATTATTATTATATATATATGTATGTATATATTCAATAACCTTGTTTTACATAAGAAGCTGTTATTCTGTATTTTCACTGCCAGACTCCATTGATTTCTCCTGCTGAAACAGGACTCATTTTGCAGTGTATTTCTGATGCTGTTGTTTACTTCATACATCCAACAAAGGGCTTCAGTGTACTGGATTTGTCTTTGAACACCTTGAGCATCCTGTGTTGCGGCAATCTCAGACCAAATATTTCTGGGGTCAGACAGGGCCTGAAAACCATAGCTTTTTTTATTATAAAAAACAAAATCTATATATATATATCTCTCTCTCTTGTCGTTTTTTTCCAAGAGCTTTCCCCTCCGGCCATTTAGTGCCAGCCGTGGAACATAAGTATTGATTCTGTGTCTAATACTGAGCCTTTGCACAAGACACTAATCCCTGCTTAATAACAGAAACTGAGCAAAGGTTATTTCTTTGAGGAAAATGTTGGGAATGATCTGATTGCAGAAATGCTGTGACGGTATCAGAGCGTATATTAGAAAAACGATAGTTCTGGCTCTAAATTTCAGATTGGATGTGTTATGTTTGAAACCGCCGTAAAATCGTTATTCATGAAATAAAAGTAAAATGACGGGAAAAGTTTGTGTGCATCCATATGCATTATTGTCATCTCAGTAAAATGTCCAATTTGAATGGAAATGATTCTTATGAACTGGTTCTTTTTAATGAGTCAAAAAGATTTGTAAAACAGCATTAATGTAAAACATTCAGTCAGTGAATCATTCAGAGCAGTTACAGAGTTCACAGTCTATTCTCAATGACGCGCACTGGTTCTTTTTAACAAGTCAGTCAAAAAAAGTCACGAAATAGCATGAATTCATAGTTTCAATGTGACACATTCAGTCAGTGAATCATTCATAACAGTTACTGTTATCAGTTGATTCTCTCACTAAATTTTGTGTGCTGGTTCTATTTAATGAATCAGTCAAAACAATTCACGGAATAGTATTAATTAGCGTCATGAATCGGACACATGCAGTCAGTGAATTGTTCAGAGTTGCGGAGTTCACACTTAATTCTCTCACTGAACTTGTACTGTATGTGCTGTTTTTTTTAACAAGTCAGTCAAAAGGATTCAGAAAATAGTATGAATTAGCGGTTTGAATCAGATACATTCAGTCAGTGAATCGTTCAGAGCAGTCACAGAGGGTCATGCTAAATTAGTCAAAACGATTCACAAAATAGTTTGAATTAGCCATTTGAATCAGACACATTCAGTCACAGAATCGTTCAGAGCAGTTACAGAGTTCACATCTGATTCTTTCACTAAACTTGAATATGCTGGTTCTTTGTAACGAGTCAGTCAAAAGGATTCACGAAATGGCATGAATTAGCAGTTTGATTCAGACACATTCAGTTAGTGAATCGTTCAAAGCAGTTACAGATTTGATTCTCTCACTAAACTTGTATATTCTGGTTCTTTTTAACAAGTCAGTCAAAAGGATTCACAAAATAGCATGAATTGGCGGTTTGAATCAGACACATTCAGTCAGCGAATTGTTCAGAGCAGTTACAGAGTTCACAACTGATTCTCTCAATAAACTTGTGTGCTAAATCTTTTTAACGAGTCAGTCTGAATGATTCACGAAATAGCATGAATTAGCAGTTTGAATCAGACACATTCAGTCATCAAATCGTTCAGAGCAGTTAGTGTTTACAACTGATTCTCTCTCTGAACGTTTATGCGCTGGTTCTGTTTAACGAGTCAGTCCAAACGATTCATGAAGTAGTCTGAATTAGCGGTTTGAATCAGACACATTCAGTCATTGAATTGTTTAGAGGAGTTACTGAGTTCACAACTGATTCCCTCACTGGACTTTTTATGCGCTGGTTGGCGTTTTGAATTAGACACATAGCGAATCGTTCAGAGCCGCTACTGTGTTCACAATTGATTATTTCAATGAACATTTATCACTGGATCTTTTTAACGAGTCAGTCTGAACGATTCACGAAATGCATGAATTAGCGGTTTGAATCAGACACATTCAGTCAGTGAGTCATTCAGAGCAGTTATGTAGTTCACAACAGACTCTTTCACTGAACCATGAGTCATTTCTCTGGTATGTCTGATTAAAAATGAACTAGTCTGTTTATGTGGAGGAAATTTGTTTCCACCATGCATGAAATAGAGAAATAAAAAAAGCTAACTGCAACTTTTTATCTCACATTTCTGATTTTTTCTCACATTTCTGAGTTTATTTCTTTATTATCTGACCTTTTTTTCAGAATTGTATGATATAAACTCAAAAATCTGAGATATAAAAAGAATTGCGAGATATATAAACTCACAAATTAATAATGCTATTCAATTAATATAAATGAGTATTTTATTTAAACAAAAATGTAAATTATTTATTAATTTATTTTAAACATGCAGAAATATTATTTTAACCGTAATATTTATATGGCACAATTACAATCTGGTTCACATCACAAAATGGCGAGAACCGTCTAACCCACGTAAGCAGCTCCAGAGAATAATTAATTATTATATTTCGGCCTATCATGCGAAGTTGTCGTATGACTTCAGACGACTTGGAAAGTGCAAAGACATTTCTCCTCCAAATTCATTAGAGTTTAATATTCCCTCTAGTGAAAGATGTACTGCAGATATTTACTTTATTCATGAGATGATCTGATGTGAAGGCTTTGAATGAATTATAGGGCTGAAATCTGTGTGTTAGTTCTGCTGGTGTGTGTGTGTTTGTCCGTAGCATGTGTTTGCCCCAGCTGAAGAGCTGCTCTCTCCTCAGGCGTATGGAGGTTGTTCTGTCGGTGGGCTGCTTCCGCTTATTCCTCTCCATATTGACTGCAGGAGCCTTCAGTTCGGTCTTCATGTCTGTGAATGTACTGAAGTGAACCGCAGAGCAGATCACAGTGTGTTGCCCAGTGCCGTGTCCGTTCACACATATGTTTGGTTCACATGTGCCAGCAGATGCCTCCGGACCTCTATCTCCATTTAAACCATATTTGTTTTGTTAAAAGAATATGCATTTTTGTCATTGCAATTTAGTCACATTAAAACAACTTTTTCTAAACACCAAACAAATTGAATTTCAATTAATTCACTAACACCTATGACTTTTAGAAAACGAACAGTGAAGCCAGTTTTTTTAATTTTACTTAAAGACATTAGAAGTCATTAGGCTAGATTAACCATATGGGCATTTGGGCCAGTGCCCAGGTGCACCACGTTCGAAGACCACCATGCATGGCTGTATAAATGTTTTCATAGCAGGAAATGTGGCGCCATGGCCAAAGACGTCTTTTTAAATCTAATAAAACTGTGTTTAAAGTTTCTCTTCCAGTCAAGTTGTCAGTGTCTTAGAAATACCACGCACTGTTTCTTAGATGTACACTGCTGTTTAAAACTTTGGGTTTTGAAAGAAGTTTCTTATGCTCCCAAGGCTTCTATAATTTGTTGAAAAATACAGTAAAAAATAGTAATATTATGAAAAGTGTTTAGAAATTAAAATAACAATTTTCAATTTAAATATATTTTAAAATGTAATTTATTTCTGTGATGCAAAGCTGAATTTTCAGCATCATTAATTCAGTCTTCAGTGTTACATGATCCTTCTAATAATGCTGATTTGCTGCTCAAGTAACATTTCTTACTAGTATCAATTTTAAAAACAGTTGTGCTGCTTAATACACTGACCAAAATTGTGAATGCAACACTTTAGTTTTTGCCCCCATGTTTCTTGAGCTGAACTCAAAGATCTAAGACTTTTTTGTAACAGACATAACAGACTTGAGTGGGCAAATGCTCATATTCGATGGCGTCCTGCACTTTGGAGAGGTGTTCTTTTTATGGATGAATCCCGGTTTTCACTGTACAGAGCAGATGGCAGACAGCGTGTATGGCGTCGTGTGGGTGAGCGGTTTGCTGATGTCAACGTTGTGGATCGAGTGGCCCATGGTGTCGGTGAGGTTATGGTATGGGCAGGCGTATGTTATGGACAACGATCACGGGTGCATTTTATTGATGGCATTTTGAATGCACAGAGATATCGTGACGAGATCCTGAGGCCCATTGTCGTGCCATTCATCCACGACCATCACCTCATGTTGCAGCATGATAATACACGGCCCCATGTTGCAAGGATCTGTACACAATTCCTGAAAGCTAAAAACATCCTAGTTCTTGCATGGCCAGCATACTCACAATGTCACCCATTGAGCATGTTTGGGATGCTCTGGATCGGCGTTTATGACAGCGTGTTCCAGTTCCTGCCAATATCCAGCAGCTTTGCGCAGCCATTGAAGAAGAGTGGACCAACATTCCACAGGCCACAATTAACAACCTGATCAACTCTATGCGAAGGAGATGTGTTTAGACAGATTTGTAAACAATATTTGAGAGAAATAGTACTTTTGTGTACATAGAAAAAGTTCAGCTCATAAAAAAATGGGGGCAAAAACAAAAGTGTTGCCTTTATAATTTTGGTCAGTGTATTTTTGTGGAAAATGTGATGTTTTTTAGGATTCTTTAATGAATAGAAACATTTATTTTAAATTAACTTGTCATGTGTCAGTTGCGTTGCTGCCTATGCAAGTTCAGAAAGCTCTCAGATTTCATCAAAAATATCTTAATTTGTGTTCTGAAGATGACCAAAGATCTTACAGGTTTGGAACGACATGAGGTTGAGTAATAAATGACAGAATTTTCATTTTTAGGTGAACTATTGCTTTAAGGCAACTCAAACCTAAGGTTTTTGTAGTGTCAATAAAGAACATAGAGACCAGCATGCTGTTCCTGGCTTTCGTTTCTGAAGGCCTCATTCTGTGCTGAAGATGATGAGCTGCGGTGATGGATGAGAAGCCTCAGGGCAGCAGAAATTCTCGATCGGTACCGCGAGCCAGAGCGTGTGTTCCCTGGATGCGGTGTTGAGGACGCTGTACTGCTTAGTTGACTACAAAGAATCTCATGCCTGCAGCTACAGTCAGACTTGGGTTGCTAATGACATCTCCAGAGAGAAGCACCTGTAGGAGACAGTTAGCAGGACCTCGGGATAGAAAATGTCTGCTTACGAATATCTACAGCACACCCGTGATTCGAAGCCCATCTTATATGCTCAAGGTTTCAGCAGGCCCAGACTAATCAGAGTTTATGACATGTTTTTTGACGTGCTGGGAATTAGAGATACTACACTAATATTGAGCTACGAATTCATACACATGCATTGAATGGGTGCAGATTTGGACTGTAGGGACGTGTTCCTACTAAAGTTAAGAGACTGATGAATAATCAGTGAGGTTTATGCTTGAAACTGTAAAAAAAAAAAATGCAAATAGTTTTAGTGTGATTCAAGATACACAAGTGTTCAGAATTTTGGGTCAGTAAGATAATAAAGCAAAATATTTACACTACCAGTCAAAAGGTTTTGGACAGTAAGATTTTTAATGTTTTTTAAAGAAGTGTTTTCTGCTCACCAAGCCTGCATTTATTTGATACAAAGTATAGCAAAAACAGTCCCAATTTTAAAATATTTTTGCTATTTAAAATAACTGTTTTCTGTTTGAATATATTTTTAAAATTTAATTTATTCCTGTGATTTCAAAAGCTGATTTTTTTTGCATTATTACTCCAGTCACATGATCCTCCAGAAATCATTCTAATATTCTGATTTGCTGGTCAAAAAAACTTTTCTTTTTTTAAAACAGCAGAGGAGAATTTTTTTTCAGGTTTCTTTGATGAATAGAAAGTTCAGAAGAACAGCATTTATCTGAAATAAAAAATCTTTTGTAACAATATAAATTACTTTATCATTACTTTTGCTCAATTTAAAGCATCCTTGGTAAATAAAAGTATTAATTTCTCTCATTTCTTACCCCCCAAAAAACTTATACTGACTCAGCTTTTGGATGGTATAGTGTATAATGTTGCAAAAGCGTTTTATTTCAGATAAATGCTGATTTTTGGATCTTTCTATTCATCAAAGAATTCTGAAAAACAAACTGTTTGAAATATTGATGATGATGATAATAATAATAATAATAATAATAATAATAATAATAATAATAAATGTTTCTTGAACAGCAAATCAGCATATTAGAATGATTTCTGAAGGATCATGTGACACTGAAGACTGGAGTAATGATGCTGAAAATGTAGTTTTGATCACAGGAATAAATTACATTTTAACATATATACAAACAGAAAGCATTCTTTTAAACAGTAAAAATATTTCACAGTATTACTGGTTTTGCTGTATTTTAAATAAATGCAGGCTTGGTGAGCAGAATAGACTTCTTTAAAAGATTTAAAAAATGTAATGTTCAAAAACTTTTGACTGGTAGTGTATATAAATAAAATAAGTTTTTTTTCTATTCATCAAAGAAAATGAGATTATGTTTGTAACTGTAGATAACAGATGCATGGAGAATCCATCATTGGTTGGATTTACAGTACAGGTTCATCGCTGAGACATTAGCTGAGTTGAACTTCAGGGTTAAAGGAGGCGGATCGTTTCTCGACGCCATCGTGTGCAGGAATCGGATGAAAAAATCCATGTTAACAGCATTATGGTGACGAAAATCCAGCACTCAGTCATCGTTCGTGACGTTGAGATACACAGGAATGGCCTGAAAATGCAGTAAAAATAATCACCATGGCAAGAGAGCAACTATAAAGGCCAGACGCATGGAGCCAGGAGAGGTCAATATCTGTCTTGCATCTTTTTACTTCTACTTTAATCTTCCATTTTCTCCGCATCCCTCCTGCTTTGTATAAAATTTCTCGACCTATTTTGATCCGCGACCCATTTTTAAGTGTCTACAATTCTTGCAATCCACAACTCGAGCCGGATTCTGCTTGGATGAGCCTTGTTTAAAGCCATTTTAGGGATAAAGCAGTGATGAAATTGCTACATTGCTAGTATATAAACAATACTACATAATAGTAACAAATCACCCCAAGGTACTTGCAACTACCCCAATTATGGTCAAAATTAGCCTAGTCGTGTTCTTTGGGAGACTGGCTATCAAAATCACCTCAAATTTCTTGCCGCCAATAGCCTTGTGGGTAGCCCATCAACATATAGCACTAACGTGCTACTGCCATCCCGAGTTCGAATCCGGGCTCGAGGACCTTTCCTGATCCCACCCCCTTTTCTCTCCTCTACACTATCCTATCTAACCTTGTCTGGTGACTGGTTCCTCTGGGAACTTCTTTGCAAGATGCAAAATACGTACCGCCTTGTACGTTTCTTGACATATTCAATGTGAAATGTCCACTGGGTGGCGCTAAAAGAATATTTGTTTTTTCCTCAGACAGTGTTTGTTTGTTTTTTTTCTCCAGAACAGATGCATGTACCTACACTGAAAAAAACACAATTTGTTGAACTTAAAAAAATTTGTTACCCTGCAGCCTTAAAATTTTAAGTTCAGTCAACTCAGATAAGTTTAGTCAACTTGAAATGTTAAGTTGTACTAAGTAAAAAAAACTTAGATATTTGAGTTGACTAAAACAATTTGGTTTGTTAAACTTAAAAGCTGGGCTTGTTACCCAGTTGCCTTCAAATTTTAAGTTGAATGAACTCAAATATGTAAGTTGTCACATAGTACAACTTAACATTTCAAGTTGACTAAACTTAATTTTTTAAGCAGACGGGTAACAAATTATTTTAAGTAGAATCAACAACTTTTTTTACAGTGTATGGTGAATTTTATGTGATGCTGGTTTTGTACGTGTCAATTCTGAATTGAACTGTCCATTGAGTGGCGCTATAAATGTAATGCTCCGTGACATTTTTAAATAATGTACCATCTGCACTACACCTAAACCTGCTCGACAGTATAAACAAAAGTGAATGTGACAAAAATGCAACTGCAAACATGCTGTTTTAGCTTGTTTTTCGATCTTTCAGCTCTTTCATTGTGAGTCACGTTTTTCACAGGATTTGTACCCAGGGATTCCGCATCCTAAGTCCAATTCCGTGCCGGCTGAGCTACCGAGCAAGCTTGTTACATCTGGAAAGTGAAACATGCGGAGCTGTAATCATAACTGTGTACGAAAACATGTACATTACATTTTGAAGTGTCTACAATTCTTCACAACTTCTTCATCCACAACTCTAGCCTAATTCTGATTGGATGATCCTTGTTCAAAGCCATTTTAAAGTAATGATAAAGTTGCTACATTGCTTGGCAACAGTAAAGAGTATAACTTTATTAGGAAAACTGCATAATTACACCAGGGTTGCCAGGTCTGCATAACAAAAACAGCTCAGTTGGTACTTACAACTATCCCAGTCACATGCAGGCAAATTTAGCCCAATCGTGTTCCTTGGGAAAGTGGCTATCAAAATCACCCCAATTTGTCGGCGCTGATGGCCTTGTGGGTGACGAATAAAAATATAGCACTAATGTGCTACTGCCATCCAGAGTTTGAATCCAGGCTTGAGGACCTTTCCTGATCCCAACCCTTTTTCTCTCCTCTACACTATCCTATCCAACCTGGTCTGATGATGAAAACGTACCTCTGGGAACTTTTTCGCAAAATGCGAAATACGTACCACCATGTATGTTTCTTGGCATATTCAATGTGAAATGTCCACTGGGTGACGCTAAAATAATGTTTGTTTTTTCCCCAGACAGTGTTTGTTTTTTTTTCTCCAGAACAGATGAATGTACCTACACTGAAAAAAACACAATTTGCTGAACTTAAAATAATTTGTTACCCTTCAGCCTTAAAATTTTAAGTTCAGTCAACTCAGATAAGTTTAGTCAACTTGAAATGTTAAGTTTCAAACTATTTGAGTTGACTAAACAAACAATTTGGTTTCTTAAACTTAAAAGCTAGGCTTGTTTCCCAGCTGCCTTAAAATTTTAAGTTGAATGAACTCAAATATCTAAGTCGTCACTTAACATTTCAAGTTGGCTAAACTTTTCTGAGTTGACTAAACTTAAGTGTTTAAGGCAGCTGGGTAACAAATTATTTTAAGTTGAATCAACAAATTGTTTTTTTTGTACAGTGTATGGTGCATTTTATGTGACGTTGGTTTTGTATGTGTCAAATCCTGGCTCGAGGACCTTTCCTGATTCTGCTTCCCTCTTCCTCCTCTACACTATCCTATTGAACCCGGCCTCATGACGAAAACGTACCTCTGGGAAGTTTTTCACAAGATGTGAAATACGTAACGCCATGTACTTTTCTTGACATATTCGATGTGAAATATCCACATCGAATATGCATCACATAAGCATCTTTTATCATGATTGTTGCCTCTGTTTGTTAAAGCGGTAACTCACTCAGAGCCAATTATTATACTTAAAAAAAAAGGTCCATAAAAATAGAGCCCAATGTGTTACTAAGAGTATTGATTTTCACAGGTGTTTTAAGCGTATTTTGCATTGCATTGTGTTTAAAGTCAAAGGAAATGTCTGCAAACTCAACAGATAATATCCTAGAAGAAAACTACTTTTCATCTTTCCTATTGATTTTTCAAAAAGCTATTGAAAACCATCCAATCCTACATTTCATATATACACTACAAAAACAATCAATTGTCCATCTAATTCCAAAACTATTGTGTTCGCTACATAACAGATCAATATGAATGCATTGCAAATCTGTGTTATCCCATTAGTGCTCTTAATACTGAATCTCGTTGTGTTGCTGTCATAAACAGTGTTTTTTTTGTACAGACTCTCGTTTTCTAGGAAAGTCTGTGAAGGAATGAGAGACAGAAAGAGGACAAAATATCACTTATTGGCACACGTAGAGCAGATCTCGTACTCTAGCTGACATCTTCGCATGCTATCTGAAGTCTTTCTGCAATGGGAGACACTTAGCTCCGACAGTCTTCCAGACGTCTATCTGTCTTCACCACTCATTGACCTTGTGAGCGATCGCAATGCATCCTGAATGATTGAGTGCGTCTGCGCGCGTGTGTGTTTGTTTGTGCGCTCATTATAAGCAGACCGAGGTGACTGCTGAACAAACAGCGTCCTCATCTGACGTCCCGTTGGCCGTGATTTGTGGCCCACTGGCTTATGCTGCAGCGTGCTATCGGACTGTCACGGCATCATACATAATCGGGAGGGAAATGGGGTAGATAGCACCTCTGTTTGTGGTATTGCTGAAATCGGAGTGTGATTGTGTTGTTCCAGCTTTGATTACACAAGGTCACTCAGACCTGCTTCACAAACATTACATTACAACAGGGATGGAAATGTAATTGAAATCCAACTCCGCTCTTGTTCAAGGATTGGTATCTCATTCTTATGCAGGATATTAATCCCTAATGCACTTTCGCACATTGTTGTGCAAGCTATGCATACACGCACATACATGCATAAAATTGAATTTGTCAGAACGGTAAACATGCAAGGTTTCTAGTGTACATTTTTTTATTTTATATATTGTACTGTTTATTTTACATGTTTTTCAAAGATGTCTCTTAAGCTCATTCAGGTTGCATTTATTTTATATTTGATCAAAAATACACTAGTAATATTGTGAAATATTATTATAGCTTAAAAATAACTGTTTTCTATTTTTATATACTTTAAAATGTAATCTATTTATGTGATGAAATGCTGAATTCTCAGCATCTTTATTTCAGTCTTCATGTCATTTCTTTCATGTCTTTCAGAACTCATTCTAATATGATGTTCAGAGACATTTCTTATTATTATCAATGTTGAAAACACTAGTGCTGCATATTTTGTAGAAACCATGGCAATTTTTTCAGGTTTTTTTTGATGATTTTATTTTATTTTATTTTATTGCATTTTATTACATTGCATTGCATTGAATTTTGTCTCTAAATCTTATTACCATGTCCAGTAAAAATTATAACTGTTATTATTAAAATTATAATTTGGAAAAAAAAAACAAAATTCTATAGCATAATTTTTTAATTTAATTTAATTTATTATTTTATTTTATTTTATTTTATTGCATTTTATTGCATTTTATTGCATTTTATTGCATTTTATTGCATTGCATTGCATGATCTTGTTGCCATGTCCAGTAAAAATTATAACTATTATTTTTAAAATTATAATTTGAAAAAAACAAATTGCCGTAGCATTTCATAATGTATTATTTTATTTTATTGCATTGCATTGCATTGCATTGCATTGCATTGCATTGCATGATCTTGTTGCCATGTCCAGTAAAAATTATAACTATTATTTTTAAAATTATAATTTGAAAAAAACAAATTGCCGTAGCATTTCATAATTTATTATTTTATTGCATTGCATTGCATTGCATTGCATTGCACTGCACTGCATTGCAGCATATTATGTCTCCAAATCGTGTTACCATGTCCAGTAAAAATTATAATTATTATTATTAAAATTATAATTTGAAAAAAATAAATGCCTTCATACATCATTGTAGTTTTACTCAAGTTTTACTCACTTTATGCTAACAAAATCTTTATATTTGTTCATTTTATTAATATAATAAAAACAAATTGCTGTTATAGTAATGAAAATATAATGAAAATTCCAGCTGAGCATATACATAGATAGATAGATAGATAGATAGATAGATAGATAGATAGATAGGCAGGCTTCATTTTTTCTAATGCAAAACATAATTTCAGTTTTGACTTCCCAGAGAATTGTGACCTGATTTGTTTTCGTGACATTTACCCGTATGCAGATTTCTCTTTAAAAGGAAACAGCAGACAGCCGTGCACTTGAGGATTTGCCATTCACGGCTTTGATTTACAGCTTGGAATTTCCTCGCACATGAATTCTAATTTGTAATCAAAGAATTAGAGCTGTTTGTCCTAACAGTGCGCTCAGATAATCCATTTCACTTTGCCCACGCCGAAGCTCTGGCCCAGTGTGTAATGAGCATATTTTGGCACACGAACCCCCTCGGTGGTTCTCTCCTGGGTTTTATTCTGGACAGCGATGTCTACCGAATTACCCAAATTAAACACAACCAACTGACAGGTTTCATATGCCTATAGTCACAAATTCCAACCTGATACGAAGACGAAAGCTCGTTTTCAAAACATAGTGAGCAGCCTAGACAGCATTTTAAAGCATGATGTAACACATTAAGGAGCCTCAGACCTGGGTTTTGTTGAAAAGATCAAAGTCAGTATTTTTTTTTTAAATCAAATTAATACTTTTATTCAACAAGGATGCATTAAATTGATCAAAAATGACAGTGTAGCCAATTTCACCAAAATTTCTTTTGAAATCTCTTTCCATGAAAGAATCTTTAAATCACTGTTTTACATTTCTGTCAAAAATCACATTTTGTTTCCTAGGTAAATATCTACTTTAAAGGCTCATGAACTGCCTGTTTTTTATTTTGTGCTCTTCTCTAAAGTCCACTTGTAATGTTAAGATTTTTACACAAAAAAAAACATAATTTATAAGTAATAGGCAATTTTCTGTCCTGATTTTAAACCCCCTCAGCAGAACGCTCTGTTTAAATAGGTGTGGCAGATTGTTTATATATAAGACTGTTTGTATATAAGCTGTTTTTAGACTATTGACAAAGTTTTAAGTTCTGAAACTCAAAACGGAAATAAACAGAACGGCTCATCACCCCACAGAAGATAGGGGCGGGGTGAGCAGAGCTCATTAGCATTTAAAGAGGCATGCAACAAAACAGCACTGTTGCCAAGTCTGCAGTTTTCCCGCGGAATTGGGCTACTTTAACACTGTTACCGCAGGTTGTTTTGATGTCCTCGGGTTGAAACGACCCCAATAACGTCAAATTTAGCCCCTGAAATACGAATTTACCAGGGGAACCCCAACAAAAAAACATGTAAAAACGGAACATGATTTTTAATGGAGGACCCCCCTCGAAACACTATTGGGCTAGTTTTTGGGCTAGTTTTGAGTAGCAGTTGGGCGGGTTTTGTTGCAAAATCCTGGCAACCCTGCAAAACAGGTTGCTGTGTGCAGAGCTGATTTTCACAAGGTAAAAAGGGTGTTCTTTTACACTACCATTGAGATTTTTTTAACCAAAGTATGTTATAGACTTTTCATTAAGACCCTAAAGAATCCTATCAACTTGTGGAAAATAGGCATCCGATGACCCCTTTAACAGCACTCTTTTTTACGAAACATCCCATGTGGGAATTTGCTGCGTGATTCAGATGAAAATTACCCCACTCAAGCCATCAGTGTATAGAATTTCTTCCTTCAGACAAATGCAATCGGAGTTATATTAAAAAATGTCCTGGCTCTTCCAAGCTTTATAATGGCAGTGAATGGGTGTTGAGATTTTGAAGTCCAATAAAGTGCGTTCATCCATCCTAAAAAGTGTGGGGTTAATAAAGGCCTTCTGAAGTGAATCGATGAACTGTCGTACACATGTTCATGACTAGCACATTCTCTCTACCATATTCTTTCATCCACTGGAACGCCACTCTTTCATGAATGTGCGTACGACGAAGCTACAGATTACGGTTTATAAAGTTTTAAATATGGATATTTTTCCTACACAAATGCATCGATTCGCTTCAGAAGGCCTATGTTAACCTCCCAGAGCCGTGTGGAGTACTTTTTACGATGGATGGATGCACTTTTTTGGGCTTTAAAATCTCAGCACCCATTCACTGCCATTATAAAGCTTGGAAGAGCCAGGACATTTTTTAATATAACTCAGATTGTATTTTTCTGAAAGAAAAAAGTCATATACATATAGGATGGCTTGAGGGTGAGTAAATCATGGGGTATTTTTTAATTTTGGGTGAACTATCCCTATAAGTAAATGTAATTAAAAAGTAATGGAGATCATTTGGAAGAAGTACTGTCAAACTTTAAAGCATTGCTAATACTACACATTTATAGTCAGAGACCATATTGATGTATTGTGTTCAATTCAATTTATTCCCTATATTACTTGGTGTTAAAAAGCCTTAAATTTACCGTTATAAAACCTGCAGAAAAACTAACACACGACTTGATTGCTAAAATATTATCAGAGAGAATGATATATAGAACAATATATATCTTCATTGACATATTTTACTGGGGCACAATGTTATTTTACTGGGGCTTGTACTCCGTAAAAAGGCTCTAGTGTGTGTATTTGTGGTTTGCGTTATCCTGTGCCCTGTAAACATTGTCCCTGTGCCACACCGTGCAATAAAAGCAACACAACAGAATTCCTAAGTGTTGGGTTTACTGAAAACAAACACGACGAGTTTGTACACAGAGACCGGTTTTGGACGTGAGGCCTTTCATTTCTATTAAAATGAATCAGCTTGAGCCCTCTGTTTGTTTTGATGCTGTGCTTTTTTCCCCCATCGTCTGAGACTGGCCGCGTTTTCTCAGAGCCAGAAAATCCATGGGTAAATATCACTGTGTGCGTGCATGAGTGTGTGTGAAATAAAGAAAGGTGAGGTTTTCATTCCCGGCGCTCCATTCGGAAACTAGATAATAAAATGTGTTTGTGCCAGATACAATGTGGCCGTTATCTTGCGTCGGCAGGGCTTGAAATCGTACAGAACATGCTCATTAATTGATAATAATATCTGTAAGAGAAGAAAAGAGGTAAGATAGGCGACAACCGGCATTATTATGACACAATCGGTGGCATGCATTCAGACATATCTCAACACAACTGACGATTATGCATAAGCCTCACAGGGCGCCCTGAGGCGGAGAGCATTTCAGCATTTATTTGCGACCACCTTTGTATATTCAGATAGCTCCTTCAAATGCTGTGGAAATCATTGTCAGCCTGGGCTTTATTTAGAGCGATTCTCATTGTCATCATCAGAAATGAAGATAATCTCCTATCAAGATTTCTTTATGCTTTCTGATGAACACAATATGTGGTTCTCAGCTAGTGAGGCACGGTTTTGTTCTTGCATGTTCACATTCAACAGGGAAAATAATGTTAATTGCAAATAAAATATTTCACTCATTCAGTGAGACCCAAGGGGTTGAAGGTCCAAATTGCAGTTTCAGTGCAGCTTCAAAGGGCTCTACACGATCCCAGCCGAGGAATAAGGGTCTCATCTAGCGAAAGTCAAAAGGTCAAAAGTTTACATACACCTTGCAGAATATGCAAAATGTTAATTGTTTTGCCAAAATAAGAGGGATCATACAAAATACATGTTGTTTTTTGTTTAGTACTGACCTGAATAAGATATTTCACATAACAGACGCTTACATATAGTCCACAAGAGAAAATAATAGTTGAATTT
>JAHKKF010511604.1:0-27737 GCA_019740295.1 Labeo calbasu
AAAGTACCCAGATTTAACTAAAAATACTCTTAATTTGTGTTCTAAAAATGAATGAAAGTCTTATGGGTTTGGAATGGTATGAGGCTGAGTAATTGACTAAATTAACATTTTTGTGTGAACTATCCCTCTAAACAATATTGTTTTCTCTTATAAGAAAAAAAAGTTTTGAATCTTGACTGTTTTACAGTTTGAAGTTTAAATTTTGTGACCACTTTTTAGTGCGACACCGGTATTGTACAGATGCTCATGTTTTCTTTTTCTTTTTTTTAAATTCTGTCCATTACTGTTTAAAGCTAAACTGTCTTTTAAAATACAGGCATTTTTCAAAGTTTGACACATTGTTAAATAAATTGAGTATTTGATATTGTTTGGTCCTAACCCACTTAAGGCAAACATAAGCCATTGAATGCACTTTTAAGAATGCTTACATGAAGTAAAAATAAACCATGTTCAATTTGTATATTGTGCTGGATTTATTTGCTTTATATATATAAATGTATAAATACACCATTAAAACAGAAAAAGTCCTGTTTTTTTACTGGTGGCAGGCTGTAAATTAACAGACCGTAAATTTACGGTACAAAGTCCAGGTAATGAGCTGCCAGTACTTTTTCCGTTTTTGTACGGAATTTTTCTATACAGTGTACAAGGATACATGCATACATACAAAAATTAAATAAAATAAAATAAGATAAAATATAAAATAAACTAAACTGTAGAGTTCTAGAAATGCGTCCTGAAACTGCAGTCTCCATTACTGCAGGAGTAACCTACTCAGACGTTTATGTTCTGCCATTCTTGTAGCTTTGTGTAACAGTGCCTTTTTGCCTTTTTGTTTTTGCTTTCTAAACCAAATGCCCCAGGCTGGAAATAAACACAGCTAGTTTGTAGACAGTAAATGACAGTCACATTGTAACTGGTAGACCTATCATAACTGGACTAATCCATGCCACATCTGAGGCCAGGGACTAAATACACGGTTGTGAATTTGATTCTTTTAAAGAGGATGCAAATGTGAAGAAATTGAAGATTATTCTGTAGTTACTGAGATTAAATTATTAGTTTCATATTCATTCAAGACTTCCTTGGGAGTGTCAGCTTGACGGTAATATGGATTTTTAATATGACAGCGATAATATCATACGATGCAGACTTACTAAATTTCTGTCAAACAAAATGAAAAGTGATAATGAGGACAGAGGAAAAATGTATTAAATGATAACTATTGGAACATTATTCCCAACCTTTTTTTTTCCTAAGAAACACATGAAATGCTTACAGGGTGTTCGCAGGTCCTTAAAAAGTCTTAAAATGTAAATTCAGATTAAATATTTTTGGTCACATTACCGCTAAAGTATCTTAAGTCTGACGGACATAATGACTGTTTACAATCATTGGACAGACCAAACATTTTACTGCCTGCTGTAGTTCTGCGTCATCAGACAGAATTGCAGTTGCAGAATACAGGTCGAACTACCTTTTTTTCTGTATATTGGCGTTTTTTCAACTAGGGGCACTTTTAGCCTTGTGAAGTTGAAAAAAAAAAAAAAAAAAAAAACTTGTTCAAAAGTCACCTAACAGTCTCATAAGTTTAAATAATTTGTCTAGTTTAAAGGTATGTAAGAGGACAAACTTAGATTACAAGATAAATTGTTAATATTTTACATTTTTTCTGACCTGCAATGAACAAATGTAATTTCCACCACATCTCAATATACAGCTGTTATTTAAAAATAGAATAACTTATGCCACTCAGATCTAAGATCATTATTGTAACTAGTTTTACCATTTTTTTCCACAATGTACAATAACTATACATTTGTCAGTGAGATAAATTTACTGCTCTAAGGGCCAAATGCTAAACTGTACACCTGTCACACTCTGAAATGAAATGTTGGTTTGGGTAAGAGCTTTTCATATTTTAAGTAGAGCATGATCTCATAAACTGTGGAAAAAAAATTGATGTGTGATGAGAACTTTTAAAATATTTTTTAAAAATGTGTGTGGTGATGGAAATGACAGGGCCGTGGTGGAAATGACAATGAATTATTATTATTTTTTTTTAATTAATTAATTAATTAATTTATTTATTTTTTACTTGCCTGACCGGACAAACAGCTTGATTAAAACTTAAGTGACAAAAACAACAACAACAACAAACCAACAAACAAACAAACAAAACAGCAAAGCATCGAAACGCAAGAATGATTTTTCTTATTTTAATACATTCAAGGTAAATTCAAGATATTTCTGGTATCAGAATCGTGCTGCCTCTTTGTGAGAAACTTCACAACAAATGAGCGTATCAGCACACATAAACAAACACACTGAAGTATAAATTGTAAATATGTCGTTTATTTTTAACGTGATATGGTTCAGTAACATACCAAAGGAGCTATTTGTGGAATATTCTCACGATTGCAAATGTTACATTGATTTAAGTTAAATAAACGAGCAGTTAGTCGAGTAGTTATTAAGTTAGCGTACTTACATTTTAGACACAATATTTACTAGTTTATTCTATTTTACCAACGACAATAGTTCCGGGCAAGGATCACAGCAGAAGTATCCACCTTATTTTTCAATGCGGAAGTAAGCTGTTTTCTGGTAATGTATTAGACTTCCTCTTCAAAATCTGCTATAGAGAAATAACGAGAAGAATATTGAAGTGCCGTAAACGGTAAAACAGTTTGCACTACAAACTACTGTGTTCATAATTAAGATAATACATTAAAATAATATGGTAAGACACACCAATATGCAATATCAAGCAGGAAAACGAGCTGTTTTGTACAGATAAACATAGCTGGACGCGGATGAGACCGGAAGCCAGACACATTAAATTTACAAACGGCCGCTCGCACTCTCACGACAAAAATAAGGTGGATAGCACATTCTCCGAGCAACACTCTACGGTGTTTTGCTACTAAATGAATTCATCGTTTTGAATGAACTGGTTAAAATAACTCAGTAACTCACTCATTAAGTGACTTACTAAACTACAAGTATGTAGAACCAGTAGAATTTATTCATAAATTGTAATAATTTGACATGAATGGTGATGCTCCAAAATTAAATATATATATATATATATAGCTTCAGAATAAATTATTTACACCACCAAAAATCTTGGTGATCTTGTACTTTTATGGGGATATTATTCTGCTGATATGAAAAGTTTATTGTAGTAATAAATATAATTTATGATGGAGATGAAATTTTGTTTTCTTTTTACATTAAACACTTTAAATATTACATGTATGTAATATAATATGTATTTCCATTACAAATTTAGGTCTTAAATTTCATATAATGTGGTCTTAAAAAGGTCTTAAAAAGTCTTAAATTTCAGTTCTTCATATCTGTAGAAACCCTGTGCTTAATAAAATGCTGGTTTTCATCGTAGAAGTTAATGCATCACCCAGGGATATGACAAAAATTAACATCAACTCAAACCAAAGAGAAATTACTTAATGTTCACGTCTTTTTTTCTTTTTTTTTCGTATACGTTTTACTACCTAATGATTTTTGAAACAGCTCTGTAACATTGTAGCAGGTCTTATTAGGATGAATGTTGTTTTTCTCATTTGTAAGAAGCTTTGTATAAACATTTCTGCTAAATGAAAGAATGTAAAAGTATGACATCCTTACATCCACCTAACAAAGAATGTTGTTTATTTACTTTCTTTATTTACATCTGAATAATTGAAATTGTGTTTATCAGACAAGAATAAATTCTTTCAGTAAGAACGGTTTACTAATACTATTAGCAATGTGTAATCTCTGAGAAACTGTTCCTGTTTGTTCTCCAGGTGTGTTTTGTGCTGATGAAGATGAAGAGAAGTCAGTGTCAGTGATGGAGGGAGATTCTGTCACTCTACATGCTGATGTTACTCAAATACAGGGAATTAATCTGATACTTTGGAGGTTTGGCAGTCAGGGCTCTACCATTGCTGGAATTGATGGAGATGAGATTTCATATGAAGATGAGGAGATATTTAGTGACAGACTGCATTTGGACCAGAATGGTGCTCTTACCATCATGAACATGAAAACCAAACATTCTGGTCGTTATAAAGCAGAGATCAGCCACAGCACTGGGAAATTGTTAACAAAATTCATTGTTACTGTTTATGGTAAACATCATTTTTGGTCACTTTTATAAGTTCTCTTTAGCTAATATGTGCTTATGTTGTAAAAGTGTAATTTTTAGGTACAATTGTGTTTATGTTGTATTGTAAATCACTTTTTGCTTTGAGGTGGGATACGGTTGGAGTTAGAAACAGGTTTGGTCGTTTGGTTAGGTTCATGGGTGGGTTCAGGTGTAGGGGCAACAGTATACTGGTAATTATAGATGTAATTATTATTATTTACATGATTAATAGTTTACGTGCAGGTATACACACGCAGTGTAGAAACATGCATGTAAACAATAAGTCCTTTATATCAAATTATTAATTTAAATGTTAGTACGTAGTAGTTAAAGACACCTAATGTAAACCTGTGACCTGTTTTTTTTGTTTTTTTCAACCAGCAAAAATGAGTTCTAATGTATAGCTTTAATAGTTCAATCGTGTTCTGAATATCATTATAACTTGTAATTGGGCCATAAGCGATCACATGACTGATATTCAGAACAACAGCATGATGAAGAGTGTGATGTTGTTTTTATAGTGTAGATCTAGAAAGTAATTCATATTTACTGACTCAGATTTCCCATAAAAGATGTGGGCCAATACTTTGTGTTATTCTGACAATAATAGTATTAGATCCAAAACAAGTCAAAGCAGAATCACTCATTGTATAGAAATAAGAACTGTAATTCTATCTATTAAACACAGACAAATGCAGTGATTCAAACAGTGAAATGTTCCGGTCAAATGGCCAGTCAAATTAGTGACCCATATCTAACTGCTGTACATGTCAAACTGATTACATTTATTAATTTGCATATCTTTTATGTCATAACCATCTGTAATACTTAAGATTTTAGTTCTGTTAGTGTGTTGAATCTTATTCTGTAAATCTGTTTCTTGTAGAATCCCCATCTGTTATTGATGCTGTTAAAGGTGAAATGAAGATCGTGTCAGTGATGGAGGGAGAATCTGTCACTCTTCAGACTGATGTTACTGAACTACGTGGAAAGGAGCTGATAGTGTGGAGGTTTGGAGAAGAAGGAAAACTCATAGCTAAACATGATATAGAGGCCAAAAGCCCACCATCATATGATACTGATGGAAGAGTCATAGACAGATTGAAACTAGACCATCAGACTGGATCTCTGATCATCACAAACAGCAGAACAACAGACTCTGGACTCTATAAAGTGAAGATCAGCAGCAACAAGCAGACTTTATACAAGAGATTCACTGTTACTGTCAGTGGTGAGTAACTCAAGTGTTTTAAAGTTATAATTGTTTATCAGTTGTCTGTAAACTGTTCAGGTGATGTGAATCAAACCTTCCTTTTTAAAAGTAAACTTCATTATACAATGACGTCATTCTGTAACATTCACATTCATAATTTATTCCCCTTTATTAGCCAAAACAGCTTCTTGTTAGATAAATAATCAATAAGTGAAAAAGTGCAAAGTAAAATATATGTATATTAAAAACAGGCAAACATTTCAGTGTTCAGTGGACAAACAACAACTTCAGTCTTGTAAGCACAATTACAACTTGTCACCATTTAAGCTTAATCAAGCTTGATCAATTTTTGAGATCTTCAGTCTGATTATATTTTTGTGTGGGCAACTTCAGTTACTTGTTTGATTAAAAAGTTAAAAGAGAAGTCCAATTCCAGAACAAAAATGTACAGATAATTTACTCATCCAAGATGTTCATGTCTTTTTTTTCTTTAGTCGTAAAGAAATATATATATTTTTTTTTTTTTTGAGGAAAACATTTCAAGATTTTTCTCCATATAGTGGACTTCTATGGTGCCCCGAGTTTGAACTTCCAAATTGCAGTTTAAATGTGGCTTCAAACGATCCCAGCCGAGGAAGAAGGGTCTTATCTAGCGAAACGATTTATATTCATAAAAATAATACAATTCATATACTTTTTAATGTCAAATGCGCGTCTTGTCTTGCTCTGCCTGAACAGTTTTTTCTGGTTCATGACAGTTAGGGTCGAAAAACTCCATCTCATGTTCTCTCTCAACTTCAAAATCGTCCTATATCGTCCTATATCTATAAGGGTGTTTGATCTTCTTTGCATGTTCACTTTGCAAAGACTGGCTCAGTACTTCTGCAGCGATGTTGGATGATTTTGAAATTATTTTTGAAGTTGAGGGAGAAAATATGATTAGAATTTTTCTACATACCCCAACTGTCTTGAGTCAGAAGTTCAGGCAAAGCAAAACAAGATGAGCGTTTGAGATTAAAAAGTATTTAAAATGTTTTTTTTTGTTTTTTTTTTAAATAACCAATCATTTCGCTAGATAAGACCCTTCTTCCTTGGCTGGGATCATTTACAACCGCATTTGAAATCGTTTGAAGCCGCATTTAAACTGCATTTTGGAAGTTCAAACTCAGGGCACCATATCAGTCTGCTATATGGAGAAAAGTCCTGAAACGTTTCCTTCAGAAAACATTTTATTTTCAACTGAAGAAAGAAAGACATGAACATCTTAGATGATAAAAGAGTGAGTACATTATTTTGAATGTTTATGTGTAATTATCACAGTCATTAACATTAAGATCTACTTACCAAAAACTCACTTAGATTGTATAGGGCTGATGTTTCTAGTGTTTGTTATAGATCAGACACACATTCACACTAATGACTCTGTCTTTATTATTACAGAACCAGGTTCGTCGCCAGGTGCTGTAGCAGGGATTGTTGTTGTTGTTGTTCTGCTGGTGTCTGCTGCTGCAGCTGCTGCAGCTGTTGGTGTTTTTTACTATCACCACAAGATTACAAATCTACCAAGTCAAAAGTGTAAGTATTACTGTTGATACAGCAAGACAAAAACATTGAGCTTTATTGTGGTTCAGTAGAGTTTAAATGTATAATATGATTTTTTTTTTCATTCAACATTTCTACTTTAACCACAAGTTCTGCTTGTATTTGATGCAATAATTAATTAAGTGTGTGATTGTCTAGTATTGAGCTGAATTACATTAATATACTAATTGCTGAATCTCTGTCTAAAATGCTGAATTTAAGATTTGTCTTTGATTATGTCTGTTTGTGTTTGTTCATGTAGTTTTGTTCTTCTATTGAAGGTTGAGATATTTAGCAGAAACTGGCTTAAAATAGTCCTGCTGTCCTTTGGTCTTTAATTTTATTTTTTTTAATTTTTTTTCTGGGCCACCTGAATCTTTCATAGCACCTCACACATCTGCTTTTGTTTGTATCATTGTGCATAGCTTCATTCCTTGTTTATTTAAACATCATAAACTATTAATACAGAAACTCTAAACTTAAAACCAAGAAAATGATATGGAGAGAGTGTTTGTATGTGTTTTATTTGGTTATATGATAATATAAAAGATGCATATTAGCAGAAAAGTGGAAAATATGTTAACACAAGCAACATTTTTGCAAATTGTTACAGATGTTTAGTTAAAGTCATCCAGAAGATGAAGTGATTATTAGAAGCACCTATGAAGAATCACACAGTATCCTCTTAGTCCTTAAATGATAATGACATGTTCATGCAAACTCAATAATTTTCTCCTCATTTCTTTGTTTCTTTGTGCTGCTGTCAGGGTCAGTGCCGACGGGAGATGATGTCACTCTAAACCCTGATACTGAAATACAGACAGGTGATGAGATACAGTGGCGGTTTGGAGCAGAAGACACTCTCATAGCTGAAATCAAAAAAGAGACTGGAGAGATGACTACACATGATGGTCCCGATGAGATATTCAAGAACAGTCTCGAGCTGAACAAGACGACTGGATCACTGACCATCACGTTCTTTGAAATTCAACACACTGGACTTTACACTCTGAAGATCAGAAGAGGCAGAAAAGCCTTAAACAAAAGATTCCAAGTTTCTGTCAAAGGTGAGTCACTCCAGTCCGTGTAATGATGATTACATTCTTCATCATTCATTCAATTTTCCCCAAAAGTGAATTTAACTCAAACTAACTTAATCTTTAGACTCCTTTCAGAGTTTCTCAGATCATTTAGTCTTTAGTGTGTTTGTCTTCTTCTGTCTTTGGTTAAAATAAAGTTTGTTTAAAAAATCACTCCATTTGTCTATATTGTCATATAACCACATATAGAGACAAAGCTGCCAAAAACGAAATTACAGCATAAAAGTTTCTACACAGTGTTTATGGAAGAGCCAGAGCTCAAGACCTGTGCTGTTATCTGATGCATTTCCTGTGCATAGAACGATCATCTCTAACACTAGAGAATAATGCATTTAATGTTTTGTACAGAATTTCATTTTTAGCTCAAAACAGCAGTGTAAAGATCATCACTGATAAACCAGAATCTGCATGATCTGTGTAGAAATATAAAACTCTGATGTTCACATGCACACATACTTGATCTAATGGCATCTGTGTATTTCTGTCTTTCTATGCACTGTTTTACACATGAAGATTGGAGATCAGTGAATGAGGGAGATGATGTCACTCTATACCCTGGTATTATAATGCAGACAAATGATGAGATACAGTGGGTGTTTGATTATAAAGAGCAACAGACTGTCATTGCTGAAATCAAAACCGGAGAGATTAATAAATATAATGGTCCTGATTGGAGATTCAGAGACAGACTGGAGCTGGACAAGGAGACATACTCATTGACCATCACAAAGTTCACGGCTGCACATACTGGATACTACACTCTAAAGATCAGAAGAGGCAGAGAAACCTTATATGACAGATTCTTATTTTGTCTTGAAGGTGAGTCACTCCAGTCAGTGTAATAATGATCACGTTCTTTCTCGTTCAGTTTTTTTTTTTTTTTTAAGTGAATTCAGCTGCTTAATCTTCAGAGTTTCTTCAGATCATTTCAGTCTTCAGTGTGTTTCTGTCTTTGGTTGTTATAAACTTGGTTGTTATAAAAATAATAATAATAATAATAAAAAAAAAAACAGTCCATTGGCCTATATTGTCATAAAACCACATATTATGACAAAATGACAGAAGCCCCCAAAAATTAAATTACAGCATAAAAATGTATACAAAGTGTTATTGAAGATCCAGAACTCAAGACCTGTGCTAGTTTTCTAGTATTTTTCTTGTGCATAGAACGACCATGCTGTATTTAATAATGTTTTTGTATAGAATTTCATTTTCAGCACCAACTTTTCACACATCCGTATAAAGATCAGCACTGATAAAACAGCATCTGTATGATCTGAGTCAATTCAAACTCTGTTGTTCACATGCACACATACCTGATCTAATAACATCTGTGTATTTCTATCTTTCTGTGCACTGTTCTCACACATGAAGACAAGAAGATAGAAGTGATGAAGGGAGAATCTGTCATTCTAGAGTCTGGTACTAAAATAAACAAAGATGATTTGATACTATGGCTGTTTGGAGATGCAGTAGCCATGTTCAAAAGAGAGACCGGAAAGGTCTTTACATATGATCATGTTGCCGGTGGGATATTCAAAGACAGACTGGAGCTGGACGAGACGACGGGATCTCTGACCATCAGAAACACCAGAACTGCACACTCTGGACTCTATAAACTACAGATCATATCCAGCAGTGGTGTTTTAGACCAGACATTTATTGTCACTGTCAAAGGTGAGTAGCTCAAGTCAGTATAATAATAATCACAGATCTTCATTGGCAGTCATGCTCCATAATTTTGTTCTTCTCCATGTAATTCAGCTCAAACTGCTTAATGTTTATTCAGAGTTTGATCTGTAGATCATTTCATGTTTAAGAAATGTATGAATCAAGTTTTAAAATCTCCCTTTGCACTACATTATGAAATAAACTCTGTTCTGCTGCTGTCCCAAAAGGTACTTTCTTACCTTTGTTTTTTATTTCAGCAGTCTGTATAAAGTTCACTTGGACTGGTAGTATTGTCTTTGCGTTATCAAATCTGAAGCAAATACACAGTAATATTAAGTTTCTGTTTAAGTAAACAGCAAACAGTCTTTATTTCAGACTGATAAAACAGCATCTGAATGATCATGATGTTGTCATTTCAAACTCTGATGTTCAAATCAACACACTTGATCTAAAGAAAAAATTGTCTTTGCTTTTCTCTGTTTCTATGTGCTGTTGTAACAGATAAAGTGGAGGAGATATTAGTGAATGAGGGAGAATCTGTCACTCTAAACCCCCATACTGAAATACAGAGAGGTGATCAGATCCAGTGGATGTTTGCAGATGAAGACAATCGCATTGCTCAAATCAAAGGAGGGACTGGAGAAACATATAATGGTGCTAATGAGAGATTTAAAGATAGACTGAAGCTGGACAAGACGACTGGATCACTGACCATCTCAAACATCTCAGATGAACACACTGGACTCTATGAACTACAGATCATCAGCAGCAGCAGCGGAAAGATCTTGTACAAGAAATTCAAGGTTTCAATACAATGTAAGTAACTGTCTTTCAGTTTATTTTGTAAATTGTACACAAGTATAAGAGTGATGATGCACTGAATGAACAGTTTTACACTGAGCTGAATTTTAATAGGCAAAGGTGCATATTATAGTGTGTAAATGTATTTTCACATTCAATATGTGAATGCAGCCTTCAGACATGACTTCCTTCTTTTCTTTATAGTTAATTCATGGCATTTTTTACGTGTTTAGAGTGCATTAACTTGAGAGCACATCCAGATAATGTGTGAGTGCAGTTCTCTCTGCTTGCAGCAGGATTTCCTTCACTCACAAAACTAGATACACGCTCTCAAATATACAGTGTGTTATTAATTTGCTCTGCTCTCCCTCAGATAGTGTGCACTCACAAATCTCTATGTGCTCTTGCTCTAGAAGTCTCTTCTCTCATGGTTTTATTGTTGCTATTAACCATCAGACTTCCATGACTGACCAATAAAATAACATTTAAATTACAAATTTCATGATGTAGAAACTTTTTGTTTTGTAGGTATTTTTATTATTTAATAGTTATTTGAGATAAGTGTTTATAAAGTTATACAATAAAAGTGTATCAAATGTATGTAATGCTGCATCTTTACACCTTTTGGGAGTTACGTGTCTTATTTTGCCTAGAGCACCAAATAAACCAGAACCACTACTGCATGTACATGTGTATACAAACACACACACACACACACACACACACACACACATCCTTCATAAAACTTGTATTTAACTGATTTGTTATAGTCGACTAATTTCTTTGTTTCTATTTGCTGCTGTGACAGATGAAGTGGAGAAGAAATTAGTGAATGAGGGAGAATCTGTCACTCTAAACCCCCCTGAAAATACAGAAATACAGGAGGATGATCTGGTCCTGTGTATGTTTGGATATAAAAACAGACTCATTGCTCAAATCAAAGGAGGGACTGTAGAGACATATGATGGAGCTAAAGATAAATTCAAAGATAAACTGAAACTGGACAAGACGACTGGATCACTGACCATCACAAACATCTCATCTGAACACACTGGACTCTATAAACTACAGATCATCAGCAGCAGAGGGACCTTTTACAAGAAATTCAAGGTTTTAATACAATGTAAGTAACTGTCTTTCAGTTTATTTTGTAAACGTACACAAGTGTAAAAGTGATGATGCACTGAATGAACAGTTTTACACTGAACTGAATTTTAATACGCAAAGGTTCACATTATAGTGTGTAAATGTATTTTCACATTCATTATGCATTTTCCTCCATTTATCCAGTTGGTTCAAAATTCACATGGTCTCTCTCACACACACACACACACACACACACACACACATCCATCCTTAATAAAACTTTACTGACTTGTTATAATCTCCTATTTTTTTTGTTTCTATGTGCTGCTGTGACAGATCAAGTGGAGGAGAAATTAGTGAAAGAGGGAGATTCTGTCACTCTAAACCCCCATACTGAAATACAGGAGGATGACCTGGTCAAGTGGATGTCTGAAGGTGAAAACATTGCTCAGATCAAAGGAGGGTCTGGAGAGACATATGATGATGCTAATGAGAGATTTAAAGGTAGACTGAAGCTGAACACGACTGGATCACTGACCATCACAAACATCTCAGCTGAACACATTGGACTCTATGAACTACAGATCATCAGCAGCAGCAGAGGGACCTTGAACAAGAAATTCTACATTTCAATACAATGTAAGTAACTGTCTTTCAGTTTATTTTGTAAAATGTACACAAGTGTAAGAGTGATGAAGAACAGTTTTACACTGAACTGAATTTTAATAGGCAAAGGTGCACATTATAGTGTGTGACTGTATTTTCACATTCATTATGCATTTTCCTCAATTTATCCAATTGGTCCAAAATTATTTAATGCAGAGCAGGAAATTAATACACTAATTAAGTAGACACTTTAATACTTTACCTGTATTTATAAATATTGAATGTATATTAAAACATGTATTTTGTTCTAAAATATTATAGTTATTAATGTCACATTATTAGTACAGTGGCAGATCCTGGCATAGGCAATATAATCAGCTGTCTAGGGCTCGCAACATGCTGAGCGACGACATGAGACACCACCTGCACATGCAGCTTTCAGACAGACATTTCTTTTCTTCATAGTCGATATTTGGCTTTTTTTTTTTTAAATGTTGAGAGTGCATTAACATGAGAGCACATCCAGGTAATGTGTGAGTGCAATTCTCTTAAAAATACAGTGTGCTCTGTTATTAATTGTCTCCACTCTCCCTCTGATATTGACATCCTTAATGAAACTTAACTGATTTGTTATAATCTCTTCATTTCTCTGTTTCTATGTGCTGCTGCTGTCATAAATAAAGCGAGGAAGAAATCAGTGATGAATGAAAATAATGTTGAGATTCAGTTGTTTGTGCTGAATATCTTTAACTTTACAACAATATCATGATCTGATGTGTGTGATTTAACTTCATGCAGTTTATTCATTTAAATTTCAAACAAATGACTGTAAGTGAATTAAAGAGTGAATGCTTTTAATGCTACAAAGATTCAATATGTAGAAGTGTAAAATATCCAGTTAAACTTTAAATTTCAGTTTGCATATGTTCATAGAAGCATTACAGAGTTCACAAATATAATAAATGTCATTTTCATTTGAGAAAAGTGCTTTGATCCTATCAAATGAACAAAATGTGCTGCTGACAATCTGCATTAAATGGTTTTCTCATTGTAAAAGCATGTCATTATTTGTTTAGTTTGCATCTCATATATAACAAAATCCACAACAGTGCATCTTCTCTGTTTTTAATTTGTCATTGTCTCTGTATTTTCCTTCAGATTCCACAGAAACGCAAGTGAATGAATCAACGGTTGTCGATGTGCTGCTGCTGGGTGGAGAGGATCTGGATGTAGTGAATGATCAGGAGGGGATGAGTTTACTTTAATAACATCAGACCCGCCCATCAGTGTCAATCACTCTGACATCATCAACATTTCAACTGCAGCTACAACACCATAAACATGTTTCTGCTTTTATGAGCCTCTAAAATCCGTCCAATGAAAGTGAGAAATTAATCTGTGTTGAGCTGTGAAACTTCATTGTTTCACTTTCAAATATCATTTTATTAGCATTACACGTCATACCTGTTACTCTGTTTAGCATAGTGTTAGTTTGACTCTCACAGTTTTGATTCTGTGTGATTGTCCCCAGTGTCAGAGAGTGTCATATGCATTTTATAAGAAGTTTTACCACAGCAGTGTTTCTCTAACCATTGCATTCACTGTTTTCTTTTATATAATTAACACCAGTATCAGATTATGTTGATGGTCAGAATTGATCACAGTGTTTCTCCAAAGTTGAGATCACATGAGCTTCTCCATGTGTATGGTGCCTTTGTTTTCATGCTGAAGCAGTTGAAATCAGCTTTATTGCACTTGTAGCAAATTAAGATGGAAAAAGTGTGTTGTTCAGTCCTAGTTGTGATATGATACCACATGTGATATTTTATTGATTTTTATTAATTAATTTTATTAATCATGAATAAATGCTCATGTAAGATATTGATATATTGCTGATCTTAATTTTGGATCATTTCTGTCCCCTAGTGAGAACACTTAAAAAACAGTTGTTAGGAAACAAAAGTTGTATCAATGCAATGCATAAACAGTGTGTCTAAATATACAATTGTATGTGAATGTTACGATACAATTAAAAAATAAATAAATAAAGACAAATTCTGTTGAATGTTTTGCTGCATACTGTATATTCTATGATTAATGCATTAAAACAAATTTTTAGAGTTGACTGAGTATGACCAGATACAGTTAAAAAAAAAGAGAAGTACCATAAAATAAATTTGAATTCTAGTTGTTTTAGTTGTAAGCAGAAATAGCAGGGACTGAAAATGGAGCTATAAAATCAATTATTCACTGAATGAAACAGCACTAATAATAACAGTGACAATAATAATAATGTTTTGTGTTCGATTGATATGCATTTTTTATTATTTTACAGTTTACATTTTTATATTGGTTATTTTACAGTTTAAAAAAAATATATAAAAAAATTAATTCACTTTTTAAGTAATTGCATTTCCATTTTCCATTTCATATTTCTATTTCAATGTTTCATCAAAAATCCTGATAAAAACATCCACGTATTCAATAAGCAGATTTCAAAAAGCAGCACAACTATTTTCGTCGAAGAAGGGTAATGTCATCATCTGCAGGAGAGTCACGTGTTGCTGTACAACATCATCTTGAAAGCGCCCAAGAATGAATGATTAACCAGTAATATGTAATAATTAAATACTAGCAATTTATATGCTACTTGCATATGCCATTATTTAATCAGAATACAGAAATTATTTGAATTGCCTCTAATGGAAGATATTTGTGTAGTTACAACATCTAACTAGCAGAGAAGAGAGAAATGAAAACACACCATGACCTACAGAATACTTTCACTGTAAATTCTTAACATAAAAGTGTTATGAATGTTCTAGTATAATTAAAGCAAAATGTTAATTGAAAATAGACCATTTCATGAATCCAGCTTTGGGAACAACAACAGTTTTCAATCATCATCAGTATGACAAGATCAATGTTAAAGATAAATGTTATGTATAACCCATTTAGGAAAATATTAATTTTTACGAGATTATGGAAATATTTAATACTAATATACAGATTATTAAAAAGAAAAACATTTTAAGGCCTTGTTTTTTCATGTTTGGTCAGTAGTTTGGAGCAGCTGTGGCCTAATGGTTAGAGACGGCCAAAATTAACCTAATTAACCTAATTAGCCAATTAACCAAAATTAACCATGGTTAATTTTTAGTAGGGGCTGGCATGAAAGACACATGACTGGCAAATCAACATGCTTTTTTTTCTTCTTCTTCCGTGTAAATTTAATAAATTAGAATGTGTATACACATATACCGGCAGGTTTATGGTGACAAGTATATGTGACAGTTTATTTCCCAAAGCTTGATTACTCTTCTGCTACACACTCAAAGGTATCTATATTTAGTACAGGCTAAATAGGCAAATTGGGATACAGCAGAGAAAACTTGAAAAAGCAGCTTTTTACATTGTATCTCTGTTATTTACACTGTTGACACCACAGTTGTCAGTATCAATCATAAAATAATAAATATCAGTGACTAAGATCAAATATTTCAAAACAATAGTAAAGGAGATTGACACTAATTCTCTACTCACCAGAGACTGTGACATTAAATCTCTGCTGGTAAGTGTTAGTTTAAATAAATCAATAGATAATTTAATTTGAAATAGTGGCCCACAACTAGCAACATGTTAGTAAGAAAATAAAAGCACTTTATGGTGTATTTTATTTATAATGGGAATAACAGTCAAACAATGGTTGCAGATTTTGGTCACACTTTATTTTACTTTTTTCTTTTTTCAGTAAATTGCTTACACTGCTTTCATCTCGTTTGTCACTTTTTGATTTTTGAGAGTGTGCAGACTTTTTTTCAAGTATTTTACCTTTAAGGTCCAGTTCTCACCATTAACTAATTATTACCAATGACTTTTGCCTCAATAAACTCCTAACACCACAAGCACAAACAAAACACAACAAAAGCACAAACCACAATCCTTGACCTTTTGCTAACCAGTCTAATTTAATAACAAATATCTGAAAACATGCTCTTAGACTGATATGAAGTACAGGTGATGGGAAAAAAAAAAAAATGTTTTTTTGCAGTATATGTTTGTCAGCACTTCCTAGTATTTATTTAAATTTAATTCTTTTTATAAATGATTGCTAGCTTTTGAGTCTATTTACTGACATATATAATCCATTATGTCAGCATTACAATAATTGTACTGTATGTGTGTCAAAAGCAGACAATTTCTATGAATTTAAAAACAGTATATCCTTGTTCAGGGGTTTTCTGTGTCTACAAAATGGCCCTGCATGGGTGTCACACATTAGACATATTTTGGCACCTACTGGTAAAAAAATCAATGGCAATGCAGGTCTACACATGGATTGTGTATTGAAACATAATGTGTTTCCATATTCAGTCACAAGAGGGAGCTAAAGCAGCATCACCCATAACAGGAGAGTCATATGTTGCTGTAAAAAATTACCAAAAAGCATCCAAATAAAGAAACAACAAATACTGTATTACAAAATAAAACACTTTCAATTAATTAAAAATGTTGTTTGCAAATACTTTCATTTCACCAGAACATACAAATAAGTTTGATTTGGGCTTCAGATGAGGAGGTTGTGCCTCCTTTTCCAGAGTGTAATTACACCATCTACCAGCAGGAGTGAACATGAGAGCAAAACAATACACACCAGTCACGGAAAATACATACACAGTGAAAATAAACAAAAATAAATAAAATAAAATGCAGGTATTATGAATGTCCAATTATTTTAAAAGCACAATGTTACTGGGAGAAGACCATTTCAAGAATCCATCTCTGGAAACAAAAGAGGAATTCAATCACCGTCACTATGATTGACATTCAAGATATTTAATCTGAGTTCTGCTATATAATTAGATCTTTTAATATTTCCTGATCAAACACAAATTGCTGAACAATTTACTGAACATTTTTCACAGAAGCTTCTAGTGATGATTATCAGAACAAATCTGAATCAAACACAATCAGACTGTGATCTCATACCTAAATGAGAAATATATGTTTTTATTAGGTTATGTAAATTTTGAACACTTAACACAAGGATTTACAAAGTTTCCAGTTTCTATGGCCTTGTTTTTCCATATTCGGTCACTAGTTGTCGCTCCAGCAGGATCCTTATAAACCACTTTAAAATGACTGAAAAGTTTAACACAGTACAAACAAAGTCTGTCTATTCTATAATCTTCACATATGTTGAATATCATTGTTCAGTACTAAAAGCAAACGTCCTGATGCACTGGTCAGTTTCTGCTCTGTTTTTCACACTTATATCTCTCACACACATTCACGTGCATAAAAGCAGAAGTAACTTAAGTTTGCTTGACACTTTTGGCTCCTGAGAGCTTCAGTTTCATGAAGGATTTAAGATTTCAAGATTTCTCCATTCAAATAGACTGGACTTGGTCATGGATGCCCAAAATATCTGCCCAGATGCTTTTCAAATATTGCTGCAGAGTGAGCAGACTTTCCTTGAAATGGACTTGGATTGATATTGATTAATATATAAACAATTCAAATAAGTCATCATTGAATAAATTCCCACATATCAGTGTTCAAAGGCCTGACATATCAGTGAGAGCAAGTAAAAATGTCATGTGTTTCCATATTCAGTCACTAGAGGGAGCTAAAACAGCATCATCTGCATTAGGAGAGACGCATGTTTATGTACAACATCATCATGAAAGCATCTAAAAACAATCAGTCACTGGTTAAATATAAAATATTAAAATGTTTGCAGTTGTGCATGTTGCTACAAAATACTTTTATTTCGTCAGACTACACATATATGTCTGAATGTCATTCAAAGAAGGGCGTTGCCTTGTGTTTGTAAGTGTAGTTTCATCATCCACCAGCAGAGGTGAACAGACCATACAGTACTAACCTAAAACGAGCAAACAATACATACCATGAGCCAATGAAAATGCATATATGATGAAAATGCTCAAAAATGCAAGTATTATGAATGTCCATGTATTTTGAAATTACAGTGTTGGTTGGAGAAAACCATTTCATTAATTCATCTGTGGAAACAAAGGATTTCAAACAACAGCAGTATGACAGACATTAAAGATAGTTCAGTGAGGAAAATGAGCTGCTATATAATAAACCTGTTGATATTTACTGATCAAACACACAGATCACTGAATAATACACAGGTTTTCCCTGGGAGTTTCTGGTGATGACGACCTCAACAAATCTGATTTAAAATCATGAACAGGATCAGGCAGTAATTACATCACTCATACAATAATTTAGTAAAATATATTCTTATTGGATTATGATTTTTTTTTTTTTTTTCATATACACTTCCAAAAAAACTAAAGTATCCACAAGGCCTTGGTTTTCCATCTTCAGACACTAGTTGGTGCTCCAGCAGGGTCTTTAGTAAAGATGTACTGTCTGTATACCATTAAGTTAAAATGACTGAATCTGAAATTGAACAAAGATTTTGGCATGTTTATTTGTCAATAAATAAATGAATAAAAACACCTAATAAAATCCTGTTTAATTCCTATAATGATGAACTGTGTGTGATGTTTGACCTTTTGACCTTTAGTCTATATCATTCACACAGTGATTTTCAGGATCACAATAAACTGTCAAAAATCAATTCTAAATGTTCAAAATGACAAAATTGTTCAAAACAGTAATAAAGCGGAAGTGAGTCATATTGAGTCAGAATTAGTTTGCTCTTCACTAAACACAGATGTAGATCCTGTACAATGTGTCACAATTTTTTTTTTTTTTTTTAAATGTGACATCAACATGATTTGATTATGTTATATAAAGCAGATCTGAATGCTATTGGTTAGTATTAAAAATAATATTTCCAATGTTCTGGTCAGTTTCTTCACTGATTTTCACACTCCATCTCTCTCACACACACGTTCACATGTATAAAAACAGAAGTATCAGGATCTTTTTGGCTCTTGAGAGCTTCAGTTTCTTAAAGCACTGTTTATCAGCATTTGTATCAGCAGAAGTTCATTAAACCACTTTGTGTTTAAAGGTTAAAGTGTCTCTACACCTGCAGTTCTTCTCTCTCATCTGCTCTCAATTGATCAATTGCTACTATATTTACACAAAATACATGTTTTGTTGATGTGAATCATTCAGATTGTTGTATTGAACTCATCTCTTGCTGAAAGAGTAAGACTCTTTCATGTGGTGATTCAGTGACTGATGCAGCTGATGTCGGTGGTTTAGTTGGTCTGTGGAGTTTGATTATGGTTTGTGGGAAGTGGAAAAACACTGGAGCAAACATTGATTTTAACAGCTGAACACCATGGAGATACTTGATCAGGCCAAACTGGATTGAGAGGTTTAACAGACATGTATGTAAAAATGTGCTAAAATAGTTGTGATGAGAGATAAAGATCAACTCAGAGCAAAGTGGAATATAAACTGAAGAAATGGCTCATGTTCACACATTTATTTTTGTGATCGTGTGACTGTGTTCAGTTTCGTCTTCTCAGCTTCTCATTTCACACTCATGTGTTTTTTTTTTGTTTTTTTTCACTCCAGTGGTCAACATCTTCCATCTTTGTTTTCAGCAGAGTCACTCGCAGACATGATGAGGTTAATGTTTGTCACCTTTTCAAATACATTTTTAAGGTTTGAATGTTTATTCACTTAAAGTTTTCTCTCTTTTGATTGTTCTTTTCATGTAGTTGTTGTATTTAAGTCATTGTTATTAATTTATGTAAATTTTATTTTATTTTTGCAATTAAAGGCCTAGTAGTGTCTGTTGTATTTTCTTGTTAAAAGTGTGTGTTAAATGGACAATTGAAAGTATAATAGAATGATGGCCTGTATGATATTGTATTTTGTAATGCAGTGTATTTGCAGTCTTAACATGCAAGTAAGATTTAGTCTTAAAGACAACAGTTGATGTAAGATATAAGTCACTTCGAAAAAAAAAAAAAGTATCTGCTAAGTGCATCAGTGTAAATGTAAGATTGTGAAAAATAAAGGTGCTTCACGATGCCATGATTCTGTTCTTTGTGGCGAAAGTTGGTTCTTCAGATTATAAAAAGGTAAGAAAGAGATGGTTCTTTAAAGAACCTTTGACTGAATGGTTCTTTGTGAAACCAAAAATGATTCTTCTATGGCATCACTTAAAGAACCTTTGAAGCACCTTTATTTTAAAGAGTGTAACTGAAGGCCAGAGCTAAATGACAGCAGATCAAAAGCATGCTGTGTTGGTGTTTGCAAACCTAATGTTCTTTTGTATCAGGTAACAATAATGAGGCTAAAGAATAAATATCTTGTTTCTGTATTTGCAGAAATTGCATGTTGTGTTCATGTAAAACATTTGGATTCAGATCTCTTGCTGAAAATTGTTTCATGTTGTGATTCAGTGACTGACGCCATTTGTTTTGCTGGTTTAGTTGGTCTGTGGACTTTCATTGTAGAGAGTGGAAAACCACTGACCCAAAACTATACCAAAAACAGTTTTACAAAATGCTGGACAATTGTAATGCTTAAACAGGCCAAACATCTGTGCATCATGGGGTTAAACTGACATGAATGTGAAAACGTGTTAAAATAGTTGTGATGACAGATAAAGATCAAACTAGAGCAGAGTGGAATATAAACTGAAGAAATGACTCATGTTCACACATTTATTTTTGCGACCGAGCAACTGTGGTCAGTTGTTTTTTCTCCAGTGGTGCAAATCTTTGCATCTTCTAAGAACTGATTAACAGTGTCTTTTCAGCAGAAACACCCGCAGCCATGATGAGAACAATGTTTGTTTCCTTAAAAATATATATTCACTGTATATGGCAATACATTATTTTTATATGTCCTGATAGTGTCTCTAGTATTGATTTTCTAGGTAAAAGTGTCTAATTAATACCTGTTACTAACTGCAAAATTCTGGATCAATATGAAGTGAAATTGTTTTATATCATACTAAAGTAGTGGATGTTATTGTCAGCAACACATCCTGTATAGATTTGCTATTCTCAATGGTTATATTAGTCTTTTTGGGTGCTCATGTGAAAGCTACCTAACGATACTAGATTCTGAAACCATTTTAACATTGTTTATACATGAGATTTTACTAGTTTTGAACAGATTTTATATAAGATTTCAGTATTTATGAAGCAAGAGATGAATGATGGTACAAATACAATGTTGTAATGTTTGCTACTCTTATTTCAGAGGTCAAGAAAGAGGCCTGAAGAATATTTTTAAAGATTATATAAAAGCATGTTTATTTGACATTGCACAGAAATAGGTTAATTGTAAATATAGTACTAAAGTAGTTCATATACAGATGCATTTCAGATTTTTAAAAACGTTTACATAATAAAATATAATGTGTGATAAATAATAATAATGATAATAATAATAATAATAATAATAATAATAATAATAATAATAATAATAATAACATGTTTATCCACTAGGGGCGCTGCAGCAGGTTCGGGGCTGACAAACATGCTGAATATAATAAAAACATAAACTAGAAAAAAACAACAACAATATCACATTGTTATCTGGGCTATTGTTATAATGTTTGAACTTTTGGCCTTGTTTTATTACCATATTATCATACATAAAACTCACATAAACTTTTAAATGTAACAAAACACAAAAAAAGTACATTTGAAACAACAGTGATACTTAAATAGTCACAGGGTAGATCATCATTAATTCAGTTTTTTTTTTTTTTGAGCCAGGTGAATTTATTATTATTATTTATTTATTTATTTTTTTTTTTTGTATATGCAAAAATATAGGCCTACTGACCATCAGGAGGACTGGCACATTCCCGGCAGGCCAGTTAGGTAGTGGGCTGATCGGTGATATAAGAAAGATTTTTATCCACCTTATTTTAAACGGTGAGCGGTGCCACGCTTATAGCTTGTGTGTGCGACACTTCTGAACCTTATCCGCTTCTTCTTCTTCTTCTTTTTAACATTACAGAAACAGGATTTATTTTTCACAGATTCCATAGTTGGTTATTATTATTATTATTATTATTATTATTATTATTATTATATTTTTAGACATTATTATCATTATTATTATTTAGATATTATTATTATTATTATTATTAGTCTAGTCTGGTTTTCTGAGTTTTGTATTCTCGCCTAGTCTTCTCGTTTTGTCTGTTTCGCTGCCTGCCCTGTGAATCTCTCGCACGTTTTTTGGATTACCCTTTTGCCTACACTGTAAAAAATAAAAAACACAATTTGTTGAGTCATCTTAAAATAATTTGTACTAAGCAACAACTTAAATATTTGTGTTTGCTAAACTTAACAGATGGGTAAGTAACCCAGCTGCCTTAAAATTTTAAGTTGATTCAACTCAAATATCTAAGTTGTCACTTGGTATAATTTAACATTTCAAGTTGAATAAACAGTTTTTGAGTTGACTTAAAATTTTAAGGCAGCCAGGTTACAAATTATTTTAATTTGACTCAATAAATTGTTTTTTACAGTGTAGCAGTGTTGGAGAAAGTTACTTTTAAAAGTAATGCATCACAATATTGAGTTACTCCCCAAAAAAGTAACTAATTACATTACTTAGTTACTTTTTATGGAAAGTAATGTGTTACTTCACTTTTGCGTTACTTTTTAAATCTGGCCAGGGCTTTCTTGTTTGTTTTTAATATAAACAGTTCTATTTTTGGCAAATGTAAAAGTCATTCATAAATTCATGTCTGTACAGTAGACCACAGAAGAAAAAAATGTCAGCTCTTCAGCAATAAAAACAAAGGAAAACAAAAGTTGGATTACCTTGAGTAGTTACAAAATACTCGGTGGGTGCGTGTAATCAGCGCAATGGATGATGGGGAACATAGTCCGCAGCAGTCTGTGTAATGTGAAATGACAAGGCGACCTCTGGTGGTGAGCAGACTGTCGTACAGGACCAGATTCATGAGAATAATTTGACAAAGGAGCCTTTTAATGAAATGATGAAAGATCAGCATCAGTGTCTTAATGTACAAAAATTCTATTGTTATTAGGAATTCTATTGTTAATTTACTTGACTGCTCAAAATTTGTTTTACTGTCAAATGTGCATTTCTAAAAAAAATGCAGTATATTCAATAATATATATTAATTATTTGTTTTTGTCCTATTTTAAGGCCCTATAACCCCAGAAAAACATTCATAGAGAAATTGCAGGCCAGATGGGCTTGATTTTTCCAGGGCAGGATTTTAACTCCAGTCCAACCCTGTCTGACACTCATAAAAATAAATGTTCTATAGCATCACTGTGAAAACTCCCTTTCGGATTATTTTTTAAAAATTCATTCATTCATTCATTCATTTATTTATTTATTTACATTTTTTTTTATTTTTTTTTATTTACATTAATTTTTTTAACATGTGTATGTGTTACTATGACAGAATGACATTTAATAGGCGAATATTTGTATTCACGAATAACATGTGATTCTGTTTCCTGTCTCTGTATTTGGGATGTAGAAAGTTAGTAATCCAATTTTGTCAGAATCAAATTTTGATCAGGAGTTGATGAACGTTCTGAGACTCCTGCGTACACCATGGTAACCAGCTCTGTAGCACTCTGAATGAAAACACAAATGCATGTTTACAGACTTATTTATCAAGAACTTATTTATGTCCACTTCATGACAAGAATATTCAAAAAATGTATGAAGAGTTCAGATGCAAAAGCCTCTAAATCCATCTGACGCTTTTCTTTAAAATGAGCATTTCTTTCTGGCTACTTTGTATAGATTTCTATGTAAGTACTGGTACTTCTGACTGGGCTGAGGCTGGAATTTAGTGAGTTTGTAGAAAAAGTATTTGATGGATGTATACTATGTGTCGGGAGCATTCACTCAGTATCATTATCTCATTTTTGACCGAGATGGCTTTTAGCTGGTTTTGCATCTGAACTCTTTGTATATTTTTCTTTTTAGGTCTTTTAGGTTCTTTTTTTTTTTTTTTTTTTTCTTTTAATGTAGTATTAAATATAGGCTAAAATAAGCAGTACACACTCATATCAGAAATCTGCTATTTTCTCCAAATCAGGTTCCAAGTAGTTTGGAAAACAGACTCTGATCTTAAAATGTAACACAATTTAATTACGAATTGGCATGAGATTGTGTTGCCACATATGGAGGGAATATTTCAGTATTTCTCCCATTCTTTGTTTGATTAAATATTTTCTTTAAGTCATTTTAATTTGCCTGTAATATAATTCAACATTTTTTTTTTGAGGATAGATGTGTCTTGAATGACATATAAGAGTTTGTGACATGGCAGTACTGTAATGCCTCTAAATGATGGTCTTGTGTGACCCTACAATATGAACACATCAGAGTAGAAGACAAAAAGACATTAAAATACATCTACAGCTTTTATAAATGTCTTTTGTGGTGCTCATGTTTGTAATTTATTATACACGCACCTAAACTTAACTCACTGCTAAAATAATACAGAAACACCATAGACAGAAATAAATTCTCTTACCGATTTATGTCTTTTATAAAATGTTGGATCAGCATAAGTGATCTCTCTGTCACGGTTCTGAACTGTAACAAAATATAACAGAAACAAAATATTCAATAATGCTTAAGGATCATTACACCCACACATACACAGTAGGTAAGAGTAGGCAAAACTTGCCACTTTGGTCTGTTTTTCTGTGTTTCCTGCAGATGCAAAAGATCCCGACTGCAGCGACAACCAAAAGAGATCCAGCAGCAGCAGCAGAAATTAATATTATCAGAGATACAGAGTCATCTGGAGGATGTTGAGGAGACAATGGTTATTGTGAGTGAATGTGTACATAAACACAAAGTATTATCACAGACGTACCTTAACATGCTTGACAGAGTTGAGTGTTGTTGAGATGTTTTGTCTTGTTGCTGATGGGATTATTCACCACACAGCTGTAGGAATCATCCAGACACTCCAGATGTAAAGATACACTTCTGCTGAGATCAGACACACTGATGCTGGACAATAAAATGTTTCCTTTGTACCAGGAGAGACTCACATCACTCACATTCACCACTGAACACAGGAATGAACAATATGATGAAGATGATGATGATGATTATGATGATTATGATGAACTTTGTAAAGAGTCTTTGGTGATGACAGGAACAGGCAGATGAGCTGGAAAACATGAGGGGATAAATATAATTCAGTATAATACAAATGCTGTGATAATTGTCTGTTGATTTATATATAAAATTACATTTAAATTAAGTTGCAGAGAACAGTTGAGAACAAAGTTATGACAAAAAAATATATATTAAAAAAATATAAAAACACAAAATGTACATGAATATACATCTATTATCACTATATCATTTGACAATATTCTCAATAATTCTGAAAGTGATTATTGCCAAAAGATGTGTAAAAAAAAAACAAAACAAAAACAAACAAACAAAAAAAACAGGTAAGTAATTCTCTACTCACCATAGACAGTAAGTTTAAAGATGTTGAGTGTGGTCCCTGAGTTTCTGCTGGTGACTTTATAAAGTCCAGAGTCTGTGGTTCTGGTGTTTGTGATGTTCAGAGATCCAGTCTGATCCAGCTTCAGTCTGTCTCTGAATCTCCCATCAGCTTTTTCATCATAAAACCTGCTCTTCTTGTCCTTCCCGTAGATTTTAGCTATCAGATTGTTTTCAAATTTCCACATAATCTCATCATCTGTCTGTATTTCAGCAAGATCAGTGTTTAGACTGGCAGAATCTTTTTCTGTCACTGGTACAGACTTCACTGAATCAACACCAAACACACCTGAAGAACACACAGAAATAATTACTCAATAAAATAATTTCTGAGAGTTTTTAGGCCTTTTGAAACTATTTAAAAATTGTCATGGCAAAACATTTCTTTACTCTGGACTAATTTCGATGTATAATCAATGAAAGGGATGATGCATCAACAGAAGGTATTTGAGTACAAAATCTGATACAACTGGAAAATATAAGAGGCAAAATAAATTATGAAATAATAAATAACAAGGTTATATTTGTGGACAAACTTCAGTATATACAAAACTGAAGCCATGCATACTCACCAGCCAGACTCCATGAGAACAAATATATGTAAATTAACATTACATATATTCAAACCTTGATTGTTTCATAAAGTGATTGAAGAGGTCGTCTGTAATAAAGTGATTTAGTGAAACTCTGCAGTGAGTGTGAATACTCCTCCAGTAGCTCCTCCCTTCACAGACTGAATATGACCTTTCAAACTGACACAGTTTCATCTACAGAAAAAAAAAATACAAGAAATAAAATAAAAGAAGTTCTTTTAGAAAGAAACTCTTTCTAAAAACAATATTTAAACTTTTCCCATTTTTAAAGCAAAAATAAACCTATAGGCCATTAGCTCTCACATTTATGAACTAAACTGAGTGTGTCAGATTTAAGACACTCAGATGTGCAGTGGATCCTCAGGGAATAATATGAAGCCACTGTAATTTAATAAATTAACATAATCTTCAGCTTCTATATTTAGAAAGTGTTTCTTTGAATACACTGAGGGATTTCTGTAGTTTCCCATCCATTCTCTATAGCAGTTCTATAGGGTAAACCTTATGAAAACTGCTTTTTCATTTAGTTTATGTAGATTAGTATTTACTGTGATTCTGCTGTAAGTTTGTTTGGAACTGTTTTCAATGAAGGAGCAAAAACAGACAATGTATGTCTAAAGTAGAAGTTATTAACTTTTTGTTAATTAAACTGCTATAAAATCAAAAATCACATCACATTTTCAATCATGCTGAAATTCAGGAAGAAATTGCACTCCCACAACGACTTAACTAACATGTCACCAAAAAAAAACAAAACAAAACAAAAAGTTATTGGGGAATTTCTTTCTTTTTTTCCACAAGCCCCCCATTCATTTGGACATTGGAATGTGTCTGTTAAATTACAGAAGAAATAAAACAACATTCATTTTATTTTAAGAAAGAAAATAATGTAAAATTATTAAAAGTCTGAAGGACATAGATCATTATTAACTGTTCTCAAACTTAAATAATTACTGAAATGGGTCAGTCTGTGATGGGAGGTGCTACTGGAGGAGTTTATTTACACTCACTGCAGAGTTTCACTACAGACTGACAGCTTCATTCAACATTTCAAGAGTGTCAGGACCTGATCATTAAAATATTTCTGTTGTGAAACTGTTAGGAGAACTTCTGAAGAAAATGTTTGACATGTTTATTTTCTTATTTTTGTTATCATGGAATCTGGTTGGTAAATATGTCTTCTGTTCTCTTTATATTACCATTTGTCTACATACAGATCATTCTGTTCTTTATTGTTGTCATCATTCATTTTGCCTTTAATAAATACAAGTTTTATCATACTAAACCAGGGGTGCCCAACCCTGTTCCTGGAGATCGACTTTCCTGCAGAGTTTAGTCCCAACTCTAATAAAACACACCTGTCTGTAATTATCAAGCGCTCCTTGAGATCCTAATTAGCTGGTTCAGGTGTGTTTGGTCAGGGTTGGAGCTGAACTCTGCAGGAAAGTCGATCTCCAGGACCAGGGTTGAGCACC